>JAVQJD010084953.1:0-33494 GCA_036023655.1 Nannoperca australis | reverse complement strand
CACACACACACACACACACACACACACACACACACACACACAGGTGAACACTTCTTTGTGTAATAAAAAGTCAAAATGTTTGCTGTGAAAAAGTTATATAGTTTTATATAGATATATAGTTCTATATAGATTTATAGTTCTAAATAGATTTACTGTTTTATTGTAAATGATATATTACACTATACGCATTCTAAAGTCCAATCATTTTAAACATATATTTACACTTTATGTGTATTATGAGGTTATTTTAAAAGCAATTTGTAACCTTATGTTCATGGATATTTTGCTAGTAGTAAAAGCTTATAGTGGTGAGCACACTTTTTGCTAGGGTCAACAGGTCAACATACATTTTTTCCCCAGAACTCAGCCCTAAACAAACACCATCAGTTGAAGGACCTGGTCGTTCATGTTAGCGAGTGTGCACGCTGCTAATGTGTCCTTGAGAAAGACAGTGATTCCTGTTTGATTAATCCTGTAGCTGACCCCGAGCTGCAGTTACACACACACTTATCTTTGTGGCACCATCGATAGATTACCATCAACATATGGCGTGTGTGTGTATGTGTGTGTGTGTGTGTTGCATTCCCACAGAGAACATGCACCAGTGCAGCCAGTGATGCTATGTGATTACTGAATGCCTTCACAACACATCCACTGAAACGCGCACTTCCATTTAATATTAATCGCACAGAGAAGCAATAGGCAACAGAGGTCTCAAACAGAAGTCTTTAAATTGAAGTGTGATGTACTTTCTCATAGGATACTCTAAAAACCCATGTTAGTCCCAGTAGCTCCTCTTTATTATTAGAGAACAGTTATCATCAATATGGCATCAGAATTACATGCTATCAGCAAAACAAAGTACTCCGCATTGTTTTATTCTTAGGACATCGCTTAGTATATCTTTTATTTTACTTATTGTAAGTCCGTTTTAGAAGAGCCCGTTGCCACTGAAGAAAAACGAATAATATCCATTTTCAAGGCTGATGTTGAAGCTGACAGTAGATGGTTTTATTCCACACTGTTGCTCCGTGATAGGCTGGTGGCATGTGTCAGCATTCAGAGGATATCATGTTGAGGCGTGCTGTCAGAGCAGCGGCTCACGCTCATTCAAACAACAACCCACTGTGACCCTTTGAGTTTCTCACATACTGTACCTATCAAAAACGGCATAGCTTCACTCGAGAGTGATGGCTTTACAACCAGAGAGCCATATGCAGCTCTGCAGGAAAGGGAATTGCCTCATTGTGGCGGTAATTGGACAGAGAGGAGAGAGGAGGAGACACAGATAGCGCGATGACACTTGAGAAATGAGATCTAACTCCATCCCAGCGCCAGTCCTGACAGCCAGAGTCCTCCACCTCCATTCTTCCCCTCTCTTCCTTTGTCTGGATGCTTTTCAGTCCCTCTGAACCAAACCTGTTCCCCTTCACATCCCTTCTTGCATGGGATGTGAGTCCTCTGTTGAGCGGCTGCTGTCTCTGTTTTATCTGTCCATCCATCCATCTCTGACGCCTCTCCTCCTCGCTCCTCGCTCCTCTCCTTCCCATCCCTTCCCATTGGCAGAGCAGTTTTCTTCTCCTTCAATCATCCTGGCTCATAAAACTTGGGGAGGACGGCTAGCAGGCTGTGTTTTCAGGGCTGGCTAAACCGCTATGGGTGCACTGACTCGGACTAATGCTATTCACGCCTCACATTTGCTCACCAGGTCCTATGAAAAGGGATGGCCACAGCAGCCTTTATGGAACATACAACAAAGGACCATCATTCATCAGGCAGCACAGCACCGAGGAGTGGCAGAATTTGGGTTCATCCTGCTAGCCCTCAACTTCTTGCATTTGCTAGCATCATGTTCAGGCATGGTTGCTTTATTTAAAAAAGAAAAACCAAAAAGTTACTTGCAAGTTGAGAAAAGATGAAGAAGAAGATAAAGAAGCTGAAATGTCAAAAGTTCTTCTTGGATTCTGTCCTGGATTTTACGTTTGATGTATCACATGATGCTGATGGTGTGTGTGTGTGTGTGTGTGTGTGTGTGTGTGTGTGCAACACACAGAAAGACAGGCGTGCACTATGACTGAATGTCTGGTGGCGATATAGATTAATAGTCGTACTCCCAGGTCACCAAGCCACTATTAATCTTCACCTTTCCTTGGCTGTTCCCTCAAATAGGGCCAGAAGCTTTAGAGGCCTGTTGGCAGCTCACAACAATACCCAGAATGCCGCAGGGCCTTGTCAGCCTGTCCTAATTTGTGGCTATGGTCCTGGGGTTGAATTCAGCCGCTGCTGGCTGCTTGACCTGCTGTATTCTGTTGCCGGATTAGCAACATCTTTTAGTCTGCACGCAGGGCAACGCCAATGGGCTGATACCCAGCCTGCAATTACACTGCAGGAAAGGCCTGCTTAGACACACACACACACACACACACACACACAGATATAAATGTTTACGGATGGATAGATGAATAGTTGGTCGAGAAGGGAAAGAGAAGCAGGTGATGTGGCGGTAGGCTGCTTTAAAGACGACTTAAGAAAGAGAGAGGGACACTGAAGGGAAACTGTCTCAGTGTGTGATTTGGGGTTTTATACTTACACAGTGGGTATTCAGCCTACATTGTGTACATGGAAATCATTGTACCGAGGGGCTGAGCGGCAGCTTATCTTCATAGGGATGGCGCTGTACCCGATCAGAGCGTCACCATGCCAACAGATGCTTGGCCAAGATGAAAATGTCCAAATGTTTCCAAATCCATCGCAGAGTGTTACTGACTCAGAGGGTGTGATGGTTGCAATTGTCCTACAGAGTCTTGGAGTTTAGCAAAGAAGCTTCTTCAGCACTGCTGCCAAATCAGATCACTGACATTTTTATATAATGAAAGTTAGCAGTCAAATCTTCTCCATCTTTTTTAAACACAGGGGTACCATGTAAAATAAATATTAAAAAGCATTTCACTGTCCAGGCTGAGAGCTCACATTTAAGTGAAGGATTCCTTTGGTTAGTGTATATCTTCTGGCAATATAGCTTGCTTTGTGTAACTTATTGATTTATTGATGGACACCGCCCATGGACTGTTTTTCCGCCCTTATCCTCTGGAGGGAGGCTGCAGAGCATTCAGCAATGACATACTATTGTTATAGCTAAAGACTTGATAGGTTACTGTGAACTGAAAAAACACAGTTTTCTCATGCAGGTTTGTTATTGTTCATCATGGCAGGTTATCCCTGTTTCATCAATAGTGGTAGCAGAAGCTGTGGTCCTAGTAGCAGTACTGATTGCAGCTGTGTTGTTATTTCACTGGAACTGCAACAATGAGATTCATTAATTAAAGGTTTTAAGGGACATCACAGGTAAAAAATAAAATGCAGATAAAAAAAGCTGTGCACACACACACACACACACACATTTGCACAATGTTAGTAAAACCAAAACCTAAACACAGATAACAACAGGCAGATATGCAGCAGGTCAAGCGCAGATCAGAATTGGCAGAACTCCGCAGCATCTTACAATGCACACAAAGCCTTGAACGATGGGAATGGGGAAATTGGCAAACCTAACATGGTCCCCTGCCATCGTCCCTCGCTCCCTCCCTCTGTTTCACAACAGATGCTATGTTCCATGAAGACACTGTCAGCTGCACAAGAATGGGCCGAAATTTGTTGACAATGACGGTGGGGACTGGAGGACAAAAAAAAAAGAGGACAAAAAGGAGAAAGAAACAAAAAAAAACGTTGTCAAAGTCAGCATCTGAGTTTACAATGACGACACAGCACCAGGGAGGACGGCAGCGTGCGAGGAAACATACCCCTACCCCTACCCCTCCCCACTACTATTACTATAGTATACACATACACGCACACACTTGTCAGCTGCAGGCCAGGCGCTGTCTGAGCCCAGATGGTGGCGAACTGCATAACTCACTTATCTGTCTCTGGCCTCTAAAGGAATGCTTAAAGGCCTCTCCAATTCCCAGCGGACGTCACCAAAAAGAGAGAGAGAGAGAGGCACGCCATCTGCTCCCAGACACTGTGGGTACCCCCCTTTCCTGTCCATCCCACAAATTCACAAATTCACCCCCCACCCTTTTTTTTACCTTCAACCCACAATAAAACGTCCTTGTGATCCCTGAGCCATTCCTAGAGAGTCACTGGGATGGGAGAGGGCCCGCTGGGAAGAATCAACATCATTTCATTTGTTAAATTCAATATATCTACCAGAACAGTGTTATCATGTCATTTTGTGACATTGGTCAAAATAAACTGGACTTCTGCTTCCTGTCAATGGGTTCTTTAACTCATAAATTGATTAAAATCATGCAAAAACGTATGAAACAAGGTAACAGTGTTGTATTTTATTAAAAACATATATTTTACCTACAGCTATAGTGTAGATCAGTGGTTCCTTTTTTACCTTTTTAGCTTTTGTTCCCTCAAAATTAAGTATGTAATGTATGTAAGTACTCTCATGTGTATTTGTTACCCCTTATAAAGAATGATTATTCTTTTTCACTGCTTCAATTTCAGGATTTTTAGAGGCCGGAAGGGGTGAAAGTATTCAGTGTTTCACAAGAAAAAGTCAAAATGAGAAAATTGTAAATGTAAGAGATTATTTTTATCTTCTTGTGACCCCTCAGATACATTTTAGGACCTTGTGAGGGGCCCCGACCCCCAGGTTTGGATCCACTGGTGTAGATATTGCATAATCACTGTGTCAAAAACCCGCAGAGCACTCCCTCTGCTCTACAACTGTCGAAAAAGGGAGTTAAATGTCAGATCTTTTAATAGCTGTCACGTACTTCTTGCTTTAAAAAAATAAAAGGAATTAACAAGTTTAAACAGGCAACATCATTAAGACATGCTGGAATCCTAAATCAAGTTGTGGATGATTTATTTTCCCATCTGTCTGACAAGGAACTTTTAATTTTAGAAGAGGAATTGTGTCATTCTTTGCTGGTGTAAGCACTTCAGTTTCTTAGTGCCATTGCTAATGACTGTATTCTCAGTATACTGCAAAAAGCACAATAGTATTACATGTGTCACAGCTGTGCTTTTCAGTTTGTAGTGAAATAATAAGATTTTGGTGAGGCTTACTGAATTTAATTTGACAATTTGAGTCTTTATTGTGCACCATTTTTCACAAATGTCTTGTAAGAAAACCATCTGAACAGACATCCTTATCATGCAAATGTGTTTTTTTCTGCTCCAAGAACATGAACCCTGAAGCACATAACCCTGGGACAAAAAGAGACTACATATTGTGTGCAGGTACAGTAGAAGCCAAGAGTCCCTGGGTTCAGTCTATACAACTTTCTGTGCAGGAGTCTTCTCACCACTCCGGATGGTTTGCAGACTGGGGCTTACCAGAAAGCCTGTATTTACGCCTGTTTTTCTATAAACATACTGGGAATAAATGTTGTAAGTGACTGTATAATCCTATTGCAAATTAGTAAAGTCACATGTCTTAGTGGGAATATACTGGCTAGCTTTTTTTCAGTATCACAAGCTTTATTTTAATAACTAGTCATTGTGGTCGTTGCCTTGTCAGTTGCAAGTGTAAAGTTTTGCCGCTTGAAAGACGTGTAAGGAACAGAGATGTAAGAACTCAAAATAAAGAGGAAAAGAGACATTTGAAAACACTTAAAAGAGGGCGGTGAAGGCACGAGCATGTCCTGCCTTCATCACAACTCTTTACTCTCACTCTTTAAGCCCCTTGTTAAACAGCACACCCTTCTCCACCTTGCTGCATATTGCTGCACTGTTTAAAGCGGTGGAATCTGGCGAGTTCTCCACCACCCACGGAGTCAAGTGTGTCTCAGGTGTGTGTGTGTTCACCACATGCGCCTGTGTGCATGCTGGTGTGTGGTCCGTCCAGCTCGTGTAAGCGTAATCAGATGGGTTTTCATGGTCTTGTGTGTGCCTGCATGTGCACACACAGAACACAATAAACGTAGGTTTTCACAAGCTGCGCAAGAGAGAGAGATAAGGAAAGAGAAAGGGACGGAAATGTGGTGTGTGTGTGTGTGTGAAAGAGAGAGAGAGAGAGAGAGAGAGAGAGAGAGAGAGAGGAAGCCAGAGAAAGAGATAAGGCAGCAGGGATGCACTTGCAGCAGTACTATAACCCACAAATAAGACCAAATACTGATAGTAGGTTAGAAAAGCAAAAATAGAAGCGTGACCTGCATCTAGTGGTTTATAAAGGTTTATATATAAATATCCCACATACGTCCTTCACCATGAAAGTGTTATTTTCAGTCAATTCTAACAATTCTAATGAATAATACAATATTTAAATTGTCCTTATACAGATAATTAAAACTAATAAAACATCTAGGGAAGGGAGGTTGAGTGAAGGATTGTTTTCTACAGAGGGCCGCAGGCCATGCAGGAGAAGGTGACCTCACTAGAGGTGTTCAAACAATCACAATCTGATAACTCTGTTGTAAATAATAGGATGCTAAGCTATTTACCTTATGTGCAGCGCTTGTATGAGCTAGTTTTCCACTGAATGTGACACCTTGGACCAGAAACTAGACTGAACACACTACTGAACTAAAAACAGCAGGAATCAGTATGAACTGTGATGCATTCACTCACTTTAAGAAAAGAAGTGAACAAACACATACATAGTCAGTGTTCACAAATATTTTTACTGAATTGAAAGGAATTATTCCAAACAGCAAAGTGATTTGTGATTTTCACCTCTTGATCTCATTAGAAGATTCCTCAGACGCACAAGCACCTTCATTCCAACAGTTTTTGCCAGAAGTGATTCTCCTCTGTTTAGTTTTCTTGGTGTGCCCACGCTCCGTCAGTTTGTCTTGTCTAATCCTCGTTTAATTTAGATACCTGCATTTCTCAAAATGGCCTTCAACAATCTCAGAGAGAGGGGGTCAGAACTGGTTGCGTTCAGTGGGTGGAGATGGCAAGAGATTAAGTGTTACAGAGCAAGAGAGTCAAAGTTTACTTCTTAGATCAGTGAAATCAACTTGATGTGGCAAAATCGACATCCAATTGCAATTATAGCGTTGCAAATATCTTTACATCACATCATTTCATGGATTCGTGAGAGTATAAAGCACCAAACAACAAAAGTTTTAAGATGGTTTTCCCTTTTAATTGCTGACTTTGTTTCAGACAGAAGAAAGTTACATAACGATGCCCTGAGTAACTGCAACAGTAGGATACGTTCAAAATCCAAAAGCCAGCTGAATCTCTCACAGCCTCGCTGTTCTAACTGTAGAAGTTTCCTGGGTTGGAGAAGCATCACTTCTATGGTAGATAAACACTTGGAAAAGCCTAAGGTCATGACATAAGTCTTTAACAAGTCAGGACAGGTACTTCCATCATGTGGCCTCACTGCACCACCAGCTCTGAGCAGCTTTCCGTCAGCCGCCGACAAAACGTGTGGAACAAATGGCACCAGCCAAATGGAGAGGCAATAAGGCGAGGGGCCCTCTGTGAAGTGTGTGTGTGTGTGTGTGTGAGTGTGTCTGAGTGTGCGTGTGCGGGAGCTCGTGTGTGTTGATAAAGTGTACCCAAGCAGACAGGACGTGGTGTGTGTGGATTTTGCAGAGTGAATGGTGATTGTGTATTTTCAAAAGAGAGGGGCTGTCTCCCTGTGTGAGAGTGACTGTCGGAGCCCTCTGTGAGTGAGTTTGTGTGTGTGTGTGTGTGTGTGTGTGTGTGTGTGTGTGTGTGTCACAACAAGCCAGAGTGGGCGAGAAAGAGCAGTCTGTCGGTTCAAGTATGCCCCCATGTGACCGTTGTGAGAAGTAGAAGGTCGAGAAAATGGCAGGATTCTGGTTGCTTCCAGATCATCAAGTTAATCGTACTGTGTTATTCTTTTTAATACCAGCGCGTTGATGCTGATAATGTTCAGCTTTTCTTGACCCTGTCTGATCAAACACGGACGGGTACATAAAGTGCCTTAGTAAGGTGTTGCCAGAACAGCTTCAGTGATCCTTGGCATAGAAATGTTACAGGAGGGATGAACAGTATTCTTCCAAAAGACTCATTTGGTGTTTTCAATGTTTTGTTAATGCACTCTAGAATGACACATAGACGCATTTTATGAAGGCCAGTGTTACGATTGTTACCCAATCTCTCTGTTGTAAATGTCCATTAGATTTTGTAGACTGACTGGTTCCACTTTGACTTACCATACTTAGAGTAATTGTACGCCCTCTCATGTACTCGTGGCCTTGTTCCAACCTGTGTGATCAGCTGATCCTATTCTGGCTCTGTTGAACTCTGTTGCAGCAATGTTTCTGCGTGTGCAATCTTAAGAGTAAAATTCAAGCACTTTCAAGGTACTTAAACCAACAATCTCCAGAAAGTCAGACGTGCTACTTCATGTCTAGCTACATAGAGAGATCGCTGCTTGAAAGTTGGTATTTTGGACGTTAATTGTGCTAAAACGTTCCGTCATTTGCAACTGTCATCGAAACTTAATGGTGTACAATAACTTTTCTGAAAAGTAAAGATGAATATTAACTGTGGAGATGCTCCACATCACGCACAGATCTCCACTGGTAGCCATGTACATTCCTTTCCTGCGGAAGGTTTGGCTCCTTGGTAGCTGAGCAGCTTGTTGACTGTTTGAGAAACAGATCCACTCTCTGCTTCTACTGCATCCAAGAGGATTTTCACCCCCTTTGACTGAAACAAAGAAGGAGAGCGTTAAGATTTTAAAGCCCCAAGTGAGACATACTGTCAGCCTCAAGGGACACTTACACAGACAGGATGGGAGGCAAACAAAGCCACAGATATTGTGTGTTGATTTTCTTGTTAGGAAAACACAAATCAGCCTTTTTGTTTTGCTCTTTTTTTTATCAGATGGCCGTAATGAGCTGCCTTCTGAGTAGTTCAATAATAAAAGGCCGTATGATCAGATGGCATTCTTATCGTCAACAGAAAACTTCAAAACGAACAACAACAAACATTTTGTGAAGCCGGCTGAACCCCAGGAGCCGGCCTCTTTTATCTGCCTTTAGTTTCAAGATGTCCGGTGTTATTAAGCCCCTATCCCCAAATCTTTGATCTCTAATTCTACCAAACCCTCTGTCGTGGAGTCAAACCTCCACTTGCTCCTTGTTTTCCGTGGAAAAATCATGTCTATGAAACCCTTTCATCTGCCCACAGCATCACATCTGGGCTGGGATCTGTGCAGAGGCCTGCGTCAGATGTGGGTCCCAATTAGCTAGCGTGGCTGGTTCACCCCCCCCAGTTTGCCTACATGAAAAGGCCAGGGGCTGCTGCGTAGCAGGGCCGGAGCGTAAAAACAGTACTAATTGCGCATGGCTGCTTTTTATGAAGTTGGAAGTCGTGTCGCTCAGTGCCACGCCCTCCCCCTTCACTCTAAAGTTGCACTGAGGCAACAACTGCACACTATAAACACCACACCCGGCTGGATTTGTGGTTGCTGCGATCAAAGTCACCAATGGGGAGGATAGGTCTGGAGCTCTACGTGTGTGTGAGTGTGTGTGTAAGAGAGAGACGAGGTAATGTATGGGCTCTGTCTGTGTAATTCTTTATGACTGTAACTGCTGTACAGCTTGATGAGCGAACATGACGCTAATGCGCCACCCTCTTATGCACTCTGAGTGTGTGTGTGTGTGTGTGAGGGTGTGTTTCTTACCAACAGTGCATATTCAACAGTTGCTGGTCATGTTTGCCCCGTTTTCGCGCGCTCCTAGTGGAAAACATCAATTACATCCCTAAAAGGGACTCCTGTTAACCAAAGCTGGGTAGTGTCTGACCATGGATGTATAAAGATAACCGGATGGCGGAGCCCCGTTCATTTTTCACCTTTCAACCCTTTTTCACAATGCAAATCTATAGGGAAAAGTATTTCTGGCCCAGTGTGCATCACATGATGGACCAGGAAGTGGTATTTCCATGTTTTGGCCACTATATCAAATTGGCTTAAAAAAAATGACTTGAATCAGAAAAGTGATTTTAATGGTATTCTGCCGCTGACCACTGAGCAGCTGCACTGCAGTAGTGATTGTTGTTGGCCTCGTACCTTTTCTGGCTTGTATTTACACTTTATTTTACACCAGTCCTGCTATTTGTTTTTAGAAGATTGCGAGTCTTTTCTGAATGCTTACATTTGATCACTGTGTTGTCTTCAACATCTGTTTGAGGACACTGCTGGCTGTATTTCTCCTCTTTCCTCCCTCGTCTTCTTCCGTTCCTTCCCCTTATTGTTCCCCTTGTCTTCTCTTTTCCTCTTCCTGTTTCTTTTTCTTCATTTTCCTGTCAGTCCCTCCTCACTATCCTGCCTGCCTCCACTTCATCTTAGCCTTTTTACTCCCTCCTCATCCTCCTGCTGCTCCAACACCCCATCGACATACACAAGGACGGTCCACTCATTTCTACTGAGTGTTGTTTCGTTTGACTTTGTTTTCTCACTCGTTTCTGCTTCTCTGTCTTTCCCCCTTCCTCTCTCTTTCTCTGTGCTTTGTGTATATCTCACTCGTACTACATTTTATGTTAATCTCCCCTCGTCGTGTCTTTTCTCCCTCTTTTTCGTTATCCCACTCCACTTTTCTCTCCTCTTCTTTTCTATCTCTCTTTTGGTCCGTCTCACTCTTTCTCTTCGCCTCTCTCTTCTCCATTTATTATCGCCAGCTGAGAAAAACAGAGGAGCCTTTTGGCACCGAGCCAGAGCAAACACTGATATCCAACCAGCCCCCCCCCCCACTACTCTCTCCTTCCACTGGCAGCTGTCCATAACTAAACACACAATGTAACAGAACAGACACACACACGCACATGCACACACTCCCTGGAGTGTCCACTGTAGCTGTTTGCTTGGCTGACATGCTTTACTACGATTGCAGTGGTCTGTAAGTTACACTACAGCCTGCAGCTGTGGACCTTCCCGAAGCTTAGGCTGCAGCCAACCAGAAACACCAACAAACTCCGGACAGGCAGAAAATAAACAGACACATTTAGTCTCTTATGTGGCCTCTCCAGTCATTTTTCAATGCATTTTTTTGTTTGATTGTCTGCTTTTTAAGACCATATGCAGAGAAAGAGTGCAATGGTAGGAGCAAGGACATGCCGTGCAGCAGAAACTGGATTAAAACCTTTATTCATAGCAGATGATGAGTGTATCCCAATGAATCATCAAAAACACAACGGACCTGTTGTGTAGCTGACAGCAGCAGTAGTAGTGCCATTAAGTTCCTTCTTTATAAACTCACTCTCTCACTTCCCTCATCAGGCCTAGTTCATATTCTTACACACCATTTAGCTTCCCTCGTGAGTTCAGCTTTTTTTTAGCACACTATTATTCACCATTTTTTGTGTGTTTTTGTTGTGTTGGTGTTTTCTTCAGGGGGTTTATTTTGTCATCACCTGCAAAGTTTTTCTCTTTTCTCTTCAAATCCTTTGAGTTGGACACTTTCAGGAGACCACAGTGGTAAACAGTTGCTGCAGGGTGTCCTTCACTGTGGAGGTAGATCAGCAAACTGATGACCCCTTGTATAAGATGAATAAAGAACAAAATGTTGTCATTAGTATCTTAATCAGTGCATGTGGGAAAATAAGGAAAATAAGTGCCCACACACTTGCAAGCAACCAAAGTTATCATCATGGAATGTTGATGTTTGCAGCATGAATAATCCTTTTCCTTTTGTACGCTGCCTCTGTCCAGCCCTAGATGTTTTCATTGACAGTCTGTTGCAACATGCAGCATTTGTGGAAAAAGGAACAAAACAGTGTTGTGCAAGGTTTTTGCAAGACATATGTGCACTGCCAGGATGACACACATGCAAAAATAAAAAATTGAAAAAGCTATACATCTTCTGTCTCTGTTTACGCAGTCACACAAGAAGAATTATCCCCTTACAACTAGTGTTAGAATGAAGTAATGACTTTACTTTACTCATTACTCATACTCAATAGGAGCTGTATTGCTCAATTTTTCAAAAAACAGACCCCTTTCCCACTATTTCCTGTCTGCTTCCAGTCTTTGTGCAAAGCTAATGCAAGACTTAACACGTCCTGGACCTCTCTACTGCCTGCAGTGGTGAAATTAATATACATTTTTTCATATAGCTTTGAGGCAACCTGTTTTTCGCTTGAAGGCATCTTTTCTTAACTTTTTTTAAGGTCAAATCCACGGATTTAAACCAGCTCTCAGTCCCTGCACATGTGTCTCTGAGGCAAACCTTCAATTGTTTCCACACACACATGCTGACAGCTCGTTAATGACAGGTAATAAAGGTTGTGTAAACACATCTGTTGGCACTGAGTTACCAGACAGTAAAAGGCTGTAAAAGTGTGGGCCAGCACAGAGCACCCATTATCAGTTTGGTGTCCTTGCTCTGAGCACCGACCCTCAATGACAATTCAGTTGCTCGTCGCCACAGTTTGGTTTTGTTTGATTGTTTTGTCTCTATTGTGGAACACTGTTTGAGGGATACCCTTGAGTAAAACAGGCTGTGCAAAGCCGGAGCAACATGCATTGTAATATCTTGTATGATTGCAAACTTAGCAAAATTTTATAATCTTGTATGATTGTAAACTTAAAACAAAAAGGTTTATTTCCTCACAAACAGAGAAAAAAAGACACATAGACACAATTTTGAAGGATTAAATCAAAAGATTAGCACCTGCCCCTCCCCAATGTGCACCTACCCCCACACACATACACACACAATCACAGACACACATTAACAAGTATCCTGTAGGAAACACAATAATGACCTGGTGGACAGAAGCATCTCCATACTAGAAGTCCGGGTCATCTGAGCGTTGTACGGGCATGTCTGCTGGGAATAGGTGCCACATGGCTGATAACAAGATCTGCCTCGCGCTCTGAACAGATGGCACTGACTGGGCATATCATTAGTACTGCAGAAGGGTTCACCAAATGAGATGAAACCAAAAGCGGTGATTAAGAACAATCAATAGCAGTGATTAAATGAGATTTGACACAAGGACAGGACGCCAGGACACTGAGACAGAAGGGTTAAACACGTCCCAAAGCACCTATCAAGATCTGTGCAGAGCTTGGTAGATAAAATCAATGGCACGGATTCAAAGGAAGGATGCCAATAAAATGCAAATCACTTTCACTCAAACATTGGTGATGCAGATTACATGCAGATACATTGATTTAGTTCTCTGCAAGTCAATGAGCTTTGGCGTCTTCCTTTTGAAATTCAAATCTAACACTGATTGCTAAAAAGAACCCTTCTGGTGCAATGCCTGGAAATGCAGTTTTGTAAAACCTGTGCGTATTCTGTGTTGAGGGATTTCCTTAAATGACTGAACTATAAACTCCCTCAAGGTCAACTTTAAAAACCGTACTTCCTTGCCTACTCATACAGGTGTCACTGACCATCTGTATTTTTAAAAACCTGCTGCAGGGGGTGGGGCAGGCTTGTCGTGCACACCTGTTATTTTCAGCAACACCGTATTTCACATTCTGTGTTTTACGTTTCCACCTGCAATGTGGAGAGTGCCCTGTTTAACGACAAGATGCAATATCTCTTCACGCTGGTGACAAACGCGCTGCTGAAGTCACAATGGGTGGATATTTAGTTTTTGTATTGTGCTAATGTAAACAACCATACAATAGATTTACATATATTTTGAAGAAGTTTCGGGTTTGCTTCAAGTTTTGGCCATCATTTCTTTAGTCATAATAACTGTACTCATAAATAAAAGAAATAGCTGGGATCTACCAACATGGTGACATTCAGGCCCAACGAGACAAGAAACTGATTGTCTGAACCGCTTTACTGGGATGAAAAGTGAGCACCCTAATGTTGTAATGTGTGCACAGCTACATCAAGTACAGTTTTTTTTTTTTACTCATCCCTATGTTCCCAGGGTCCTGTGTGTGTCCTAAACATGTGTGTCCCTTGATGTAAACTAACACTGTAAGTAATTGGTATGAGCAAGAAAACTGTCCAACTAGCCCAAAGATCTGAAGGCATAGGTTTCAGTACGCTATAATTTGTAGGTGGGTTAGTTCAGCATATGGATCCAGGGAAACATCTGATGTAGGGAATAAAAGTATTGCTGAGAACCTAAAACCCTTTGAAAGGTTGCACCCCAGATATTACAATGCTCCCGTTTTACTTTTTGTCAGAGGTTTTCTCTTCCAAATACGTTTGGCTAAACTGGTTTTTTAAAACATTTTATACAACCTTTATGATCTTCTGACTGCATGGTTGTTGCTCAATCTGATCTCTTTTTCTTATCTTCATGGAGTATTACTTTAGGAAGAGCTCTGAAGTTATACTTGCATTAACCAGCCTGTGTAATGCCAACACTGACCTCTATCAACCCTTTGTTTTCCAGCAAAAACCTCACTGCTGATCAGAAGAGCGATCTCAAAGAGCAGAGCCTTTTCTGACAAATCTCACTGAATTATCAGTTACTATAAATGGCCAAGTGCTTGACATATAAGTGTCTCGTAATTTTGGTAATTTCCACACTACTGTGTATGAAACGAGTGGATAGGGAGGTATTAAACGTAAGATTCCTAAGAGTTAATGTGCAAGACAGTGCAGAGGCAAAAGGAGATATGGTGCACATACACACACACACACACACGTACACACACACACCAAAAATTGGCACTGAAAGCACAACCTGTTTATCTTAAAACTCTCAGAGCGATTCCAGGTGTTTTGGGTGTCCTGTTTTTTCCTTCCCTGCAGGGACGATGTATTAAAAAATGACATAAAATAAAACATGGACATGGAGGGGGATACAGAGAAAGAGAGAGAGAGGCAGAGACAGGGACACAGAAAAAGTGAGAGTGAAGAAGGGCAAAAGGAGAAAAGAGACCGTCAAACAGAGAGGGGTGTTTATGAAATTCAGGATGGATGGAAACTGTGAAAAATACATTCACAAAAATATGACATTCTTTCGGTCACTCCATACACATCCAGCGTGAATGATTGAGCGATCTGGGACATGAAGCGGAGCCAAAAAGGAAAAGTGAGCACACCAATGTGTCCGGGCTTGTTTTCATTCAGACTCTCTGACATGTTTATGTCAAGTCAGCAAAGTAGTGGTTGGGGGCGTGGCGGGGTGTCAGGTTTGTGTGCATGTGTGTGTGCTAACAACATATGATTGTTTGGCAATATACCTAAAGGTTTACAGGCAAGCAAGTGAGCAGTAAAATAGAGGTGTTCCCCTCTTTCCACTGAAATGAAAAGTGAGGGTAAGATAGAGAGAGAGGTCATGAGAGAGAGAGAGCATTAGAGAGACTTACGCAGAGGTATTACACAACAGCATATGATAGTTTTAATATTTTTATTAATGGAACAGCTTAGACGACAGAATATCAGGTTGTAATATGTGAGTATTTTATACTTTTTTTTGTAATATATTAAAGTAACTTGAATATGTTTTGGTTTTGGACGGTTGGCCAGAGAAAGCTTGGATATGTCTCGTTATATATAATGGTAATATAAATATAATGGACATTTTTCTAAATTTTCTGGAGAAGAAATTGTGGAAATCAAATAATTGAGAAAACAATTGTTGTTAGAAAAGGATGTTTCAGCAAGTGCCTCAAAACGACCTGTGGTTACATACAAGCAACAAAGCCCTCTAGCGACCGTAGTAAATATGACACAAGTAAGAGGAGGAAGTGATGTATTATAGAGCGACAAAGCTAACGTAGGGAGCATGTTGGGTCAGAAACATCGTATTTTGTCCTCTGGAGTCTGGAGAATCCGAATCTGAATGTTTTCAGTCCCTTTCAAACGAAGTGATCCATTGATCCTGTTTCAAGGTTAGCAGCGGGTTCAGCTGGAGCGTAGCTTGAGTTGAACACATTTTAATATAAAGACGTCACACTGCAAGTGCAGCAAAAAAAGACATATACAACCTATTGGTGGTGGAGGACACTGTGTATGTTGGCCTTGGCCTCTTACCCCCACCCTCCACCCCCCATGGATAACTTAAAGCCAGATTCTTTGGTGACTGAATGCTGGTGTCTCGGGTCCAATCAGCACCGCTGGCTTGCCTCTGTCCTTCCCAGCCCGACATTCCACCCCACTGGACGGTGAACATAATCCTTCACTTTCTCCTTTTCTGGGTTTATTTGGGATGGTTTTCTGTTGCAGGAAGCCAGATGGGACTGCGGCATGCCAGGCATTTCACCTGGTTCTACTCATGACTCTTGACGTTCCCCCTGGCGAGGGACCGGGCACGAACCACCTCCTGCTGAGGCACGCGACGCCCCTTGCATTGTTCCCGGCTTTGGCTGCTCCTCAGGACTTCACCGCAGGCTATTGTTCCTGTCAGTGGGGCAGGGAAAGAGGCATGTTCACACAAACAAGGACAATCTCACTGACACACACGCGTGCACACTTTTGTACTTGGAATCATTTAAAAATGAAAAAGCCTTTCCAAAAGACCAACAAAGAGCACACACCTACATGTTTCTTTATTCTACTAAATACAGTAAATCAACACCTTCACTGGCTTTGCCCACAGATCTGTTAGTGTGTTGTTGTCTCTCTGAGCATGTTTCAGCAGGCTTCAAACTCTTGTCTGCTCTTTCTTCCTAGCTCTCTTCTTCTTATTGCCTCTCCTAATCCTCCTTATCTACCTAATCCTCCTTATCTACTCCAGTCTGCCCATAGTCCACCAGTGTTACATGTTACGCATAAGCATTACATCCCTCTAGCTGTAGGCTGTGGATGTGCAACAGCAATAAACGCTCTTTCTAGGTCAACGCCTCTTGTGCACTAAGAAAATGTTGTGTTGGATCTTGATTGCTGGTGACAAAAAATACAAATGTTATCTCTGTGAAGATATGGGTCAGAAACAAGCATTTGGGGCCAAATCTGAGACTCTAGAGTTACTTTTGAGCAAAGTGATGTCACAATATACAAACGTATAACAAAGTACAGAAGTATACCACTTTAACCTTTAACAAAGTTCTACAAAAAACTAACAAACAATCAAATAAAAGCACAAAGCTAGAACATTTACAAAATGATCTCTGTTTTAGCCTTCTACCAACACTAAGCCACTGTTCTTCACACCCACAATTTGAGCTTTGAAAACACTTTTCAACCAATTTTCTAACCAATGGTCCTTTTGCCCGCATTCCTCAAGCCAATTGTTCTTGGGATGATGTTCTTTGAATATCATTGCTATCTGGTCAATCTGTCTTTCAGACCATCACCACCTCAGCTTGACTGAGGGGCACCATCTTTCACTTGCTGGTTTTACTCCACCACCACCACCAGCACCACCACTAGCACCACCACCAGATAGACTCCAGAGGATCCTGTCCCATCTCCCAAAAAGACCTCCAAATTAAATGACAAAATAAGTTGTTTGTCAATGCCCTGTAGAACAACACATAGAAGCATTTTCTGATCTAAAGTCCTCATTGGCAGGATTACATCGTTTCTCAGTGCATTCCAAAACAGTTCCAAATCACTTTTGAACAATAAATCTGTTTAACAATGTGGTAATGCTATGGCTATGGTTTGGTTGGGTTTTGGCACAAAAACGAGCTGCTTAGGTTTTTTCCCTGATGGTTCCTGAACTGAGCTATTTGGGAAGCTACATGGCACATACAGTATGTAGATATAATTCTTGCTTCAAGATTTTGTGGATGCGGTTCTTGGACTAGGAATCCTGGTCCATAGTATCTATGGAGTAATTATATTTGATAAAAGGTAATATCTGTAATGGATTTTTGAGCACTCAGCTTTCTCTTAATCATCTCTTCGCATCAATAGTGGTACTGACTGAGTTATTTCAGAGCGTTAATGTGCAGTATTTTTGGTAAATTGGCAGCGGTACAAGACGCAACAAGAACACTGGTTGCAGTTTCTCTGTGTGATTAGTGTGCTATGTTGGTATTTAGATAATGGTATAATGGCAGCCTGACTGGGACGAACAGTTCGCTCTTTCGGCTCAGTTCTTGGCTCTGTTTTCCTGTTCTGTGGAACTGGCCAAAACAATGGAAAAATCATTTGGGAGGAGAAGAGTCAAATTTCTCTCTCAGCCTCAAACAACCACAAATATTTAAGTATTTGATGGTGCTCCATGCTGCAGACACATTGGACATGCATTCAGCAAAATCAAGACAAAAAAACTAAACTCACTATTTTTTTTTGCAGTGAATTCCTGTTTGTAAAGTATGTAGGCAAACTGTAAAGGAACATACCCGACTAATAGATGCATCTTATTTTAGATTGGTTAGTGGGAGTGTAGATGACGAATAAGGAAATAAAGAAATAATTAGAACAGAAGTTTTCTTGGCTAAGGCAGTGCTTAAAATGAAAGCTTCATGATTTAAATGGTTTAATAATTGACTTGTTGGAATCCTGTCAACGGCTTTACTGACATGTCTTCTTTAATGGTGGTACATCGAGAAAATGTTTTTCATCCCGGAGGGGTTTTTTATGATGCAATATTAGGGATCGGCTACTCAGGCAAATTGGCAGCAAGGATGACTCGCCATGCCATACCCAGTTTTCTCAATACTGTACATCTATAGATGAGACAAATAAGGGTTGATGTTATAACCTTTCCTGTATGAATCCTTTCTCAAAGGAGTTTAAACTGCAATGTAGTGACTTTGATGTACTTAATTTAATGTACTTACCAATGTACCTAATGTAATTAAAGAATTATTATTGTTCCCAAACTGATGAAATGTACATACAACGGCATCACAAAGTGTTATGATATGATCTGTTCATTGTCACTGTATACCTGTAGGTAGTAAGTGAGTAGTGTTTCTTTTATATGCATACTATTCTCAGATTGTTATTCAATATAGGCTACAAGTCCTGTTTTAGGAATTACCCAACAGCCTGAAAATGTTACCCAACATCTCACTTTTAAAAGGGAGTAATTGCCTTGGGGAGCCTACAGGGCCCTGCACTGTTTATAGACTGGAAGTCAAGGGTCACCACTTTCAGTTTGTTAAAGACCTTCTATATAAAACAAAAATATCTTAATCAGATTTTAGTCAAATATGTATTTAGCTTTTCCTAAGAAAAAAAGAGCAGTGGACAACATCTGTACTTAGCTGTGTCCTAACCACTAAACTGCTGCCCACTTTCGATTATCACCCTCGTAAATTACAACCATGGCTAATTACGTGGGAAGGGAATCCGTGACTTGTGCAGTTTTGGGGAAAAAAGGCACACTTGCAAAGCCACATGGACAAAATGTATTCACAAAACGAGCAGGCAACAAGACACAAACTCCCCAACACACATACACACTCAGATCCACACACATTTACATATACTTGAGGCCGACACATGGCGAGGACCACCCAAGAGGGAGCAGCCTCTTTGAAAATAATGAAAATTCTGCTGCAGCCTGGTGTTGCACAGCAGGCCAAGGCAGCGCTGCGTCGACACAGGAGCGTCTATGGAGGCTTGCGTCCCACCTGGCAGCAGTGGTTGTTGAGTACGGGCAGAGAGCCATAATGATAAACAGTTACAGTTTTTCCATCCACAAAAACATCTCAGTGGGACCTCTGCGATATCTCTGCCCGTGGTGTCAGGAGGGAAACAACAACAGATATCAGTGCTAGAAACTAACTAAATATGATGGAAATATCTGAAGTAGAAGGATAATGGATCCCGATCAGCCCTTTCGAAAAATTATGAGCAATTGTCTTATCTAAATGTATACGTGGCTGTTTGTTCCATGTTAATTTACCTCTTGGTTCTTCATTCTTAACAATTGCAAGTAATGTAAAAAAGAGAAAAAGTACAGTATAATATAGAAATCCAGTAAATGTGACTTTTTTGTACTTTTTTACTTTTGTACCATAGACCAGAGAGCACATGGGTATAGATGGATTTTCAGTTTAGTTTATTTTGTGATCTCAGTAAAGCTATTTACTGGTCTCAATGTAAAAACCTCTTTTAAAGTCAAGATAACAAGATTGTCACCATATGGTTATAAGGAACATAAAGTGCTATCAAAACCATTGTTATTTAAAGCTATATCATTATAACAATTTCATTTTAACACATATTATTTGCTAAATAAAAATATATGAATGACTATTTGAAAGACCTGACGTGTGGTTCGTAGTCTCTGGTTTGTATTGATGTATTGACGTGTTTCTGCCGTTGCGATCAATTTGCAACTAATCTGCAGACAAACAGAAGAGCACCACCTTCAGAAACCCAGCTTAGATGTTGCTGTCAGCAGATCCATTCATGCTCAGTATAATCGGTTTATTGGTGCATCATCATCATCGGCTACCAGCTGACTCGTAACATCCATCAACACATTTATAGAAAGTTCGGGGCGGCACTTCATACAATCGGTCTGTAGTCACTTTTTTATCAAAACTTCATTTCAAATGTTTGGGTAGAATGGAATTTCCCACTTGCACACAACTTGCCAACAATGCAACAATCAGCCACGAGTTTGAAACCACCTACAAGAACACAACCACCACTCGCCCAGTGGATACAAAAAGGAAAGCAGCAGATGAAGTGAAAACATGGCAGTGGTGAAGATCAGTGCTTTCCAGTTGGTTGAGACAATACGTAGAAACCACATAAGAGTCAGGAGGCTCTCTGGCTTCCTGTGACCAAAAGTTCTTCAGCCCAAAGAATGTACCAAACCAATTTTTACTACTGAAGTCGAAAGGCGGTAAGGAGGAAGGGGAAGGGGAATTACTTGGACCACAGGACTCTCCAGCCTCCAGACCTCAACATCCTTCACTGAAGTCAAACCCTGCCCTCTGCAGCCTGAAACAAGAGGAACATTCACCAATTCCACAACTCAGACCACCAACCATAACTTTATAAAATGATCGCCTACAACCCCACCAGTGTAAAATGGGTGATTGTTACTGTAAGCATCCTTCTGCTCCACAAGCCTTCTCCTGTTCCTGTCGACTCTCCCTCCATGGTGTTGGAGGGAGAGTCACTATTCTTCCTGAGATGCCAAACAAGTCTGTCCTAAAAAAATAACATTTAAGTTTTGTAGCACACTCAAGTCTTGTGAAATAACTAGTTTGTAAATCAGGAGGTCCTCGAACTCAAAAAGACTGCTTCATAACCCTGAAAACTCTCCATTCAGAGCATTACTATTTGCCCTTTTTTCAAACCCCAAAATGATACAAAGTCTGAATAGTACAGACATTAACGCGCAGAGCATACTAACAAAACAACAGCCACGATTTTGATTTTTAATGTCGGCCCGACGAATGGACTTCACCTGATTTATTTGCTACTGTGAGAGTTTGGTCTGCAAACGTAATTTATTGTTCAGCCCCACCTGTAGCCATCCGACTGAGAACTTTCCATTAGTTGTACTTCTTTCACTGCGCAACGTTTGCTCCTGGATTCAGACTTGAATCCAGTAGTCTGCAATATTTACTGACAAATGTCATATTTTGGGGGGCTGTTATTCTGGGTTTTTTTTGCCCATGGCTGAACATTAATACAAATTTGGGATGTTTGCCATAACTTGATTTTAGGAATGATGTAAATGATGTAAGACAAACATGACTTACTGAACTTATACCAGTATTTTGCAGATGCTACACTACTTTTGGTTTACAAAATGAAATAACAGTGTTTGTTCTACGGCTACTACAGATTCTTTTTTTAAATCACAGCTTGAAAAAACCCACAAATACTTCAGATTCCCAATATCCTAAAGAGGCAATTAGTGGGGGAAAGGCGCTACCTAAAGGAAGACCAATATTATTATTGGCTAAAGTCAAAGGCAATGCTTTAACAGCCCTGTTCGTTGTCAAGTTTGGCTGGATGGGGAAAAGGTCTGGACTCCATTGTCTGGGTTGAAAAATGAAGTGGAGGACAATAAGTGAGTAAGTGAGCAATAAGCTTCACTTCCTCCATCAACAGCATTACAAGGCGCCAATAATAAAGTGGTTGAAGGTCAGAGCCCTAATGTCCTGAGAGTATTCCTGAGACTGAACAAATGAGAGAAGAGATTAAGATTATTAGAGATTATTAAAGAGAACATGTATACAGTAAAGAAATGATAACAGCCAAGAAACAGGTGGCTCATACAAATGTTATAACTGTTATAACTGAAGGATGTGAATATGTTGTCCTTCCATTCTGTCTACGATGCTTCTCTAAGTTTACGTTGGTGCTCGTTATGGATAAATTACTGAACAGTCCAATAGCTTGTGAGTGTGTGTCATCAGAAAGAATATGACAGAAAAAAACTCGCATTACAGTGTGTTTGTGTAACTCTGTGGGGGTTAAGCTTGGGCTGTGAGTTAAAGTCAAGCCAGAATGAGAGAGTTACACAGCAGTAAGACTGAGGTTACCTCAGTCCGGTGACTTGGTCTAGTTCCAGCTCTCCTGACCCAGAACATTTTGTACTGTAGTGAAGGCATGAAGGCAACAGCCATTGTCCTCATACACTCATACCCACACAGACACACATACTACACATACATTTATATTTCCTTACCCCTAAACCCTTGAAAGGAACCCAACATTTATCCCTAAACCTTAGCCTGTATTCCACTACCAGAGTCCTATACTAGACCTAAACATAACCCCAGCTGTAACTGTAAAGTGCTAAACCCAGAATTACTTTGTGAAAGTAAGTGATACAAGAAGAACTGGAACAAACTCACGCACACCATACGATTCTTCCTCTTTCTCTCTTTCTCTCAGACTCTGGCACTCCTTCTTATGTCTTGTAAATAATTTGTACTTTAAGTTTTTGAATGCTCATGGTGCAAGTCTTAGCAAACATCAGGTAACTTGTGGTTGTAGTCGAAGCCCAGTTAAATCTGTATTTCATATCTTTCATATTATTTACTGAATTGGGAAGCTGCTGACAGTAATAAACTTTTCCTCTATTTTGTTCTTTTAAGATCTTGTATGTAGTTGAGTTATATGTTTATCTTTATCTGTTGCATCTCCACTGTATGTATACATGAGGCACTACAGATTTCATCTTAAATAACTGCTTTTATCACGTTATATGTACGCTGCTCAAAGGGCTCTAATCCTCAAAGTAAAATGAAAGGAGGTCAGTAAATGCCTTTGATGCTGTAGCAAAAAAACATACACATTTGATGACAGAATGAGTTGCTTTCAGTGCAGTAGACATTTGTTATCCCTCGTTCATCTTGTGCTGGTGTTTGTTTCCTTTAAAGTCTCTTTCACCGTCTCTTACTCCCATTTTCACTCTGCTTTTCCCCAATGGGTTGTAAATATGGACCCAAATACAAACACACAGTGCATTCCAATCTCCATCTCTCTCTCTCTCACACACACACACACACACACACACACACACACAACTATTTCAATGCTGTTTTGAAGTAAGCTGACAGTTTTACACACATATCTTCCAGTCATTCGTTCTAGGCCTGCATTTACAAACAGCTCAAATTAGCTGTGGTCAGCTTAGCCACAGCCCCCACCCCAAGAGAATTAATAGGTAGGGGGTGGACACAGGCACCCCCTTGTCTCTATCTGGCAGACCCAACACCACACACACACACACACACACACACACACACACACACAGATGCACACAGGGTACGCTACGCTAAGTATAGTCATGCAGGCTAGCCACACATCGAGCTAGAGGTTTGGCTCTTAGACAGCCTGGGCTGCCAGGTTAGATTTTCCCCGCTTTTAGAAGTGTCCTCACACATAAACACACAACCACACTCGGGCCAGAGCTATTTTGAGAAGCCCTGTAAAATAAGTGCACAAGCTGCCCACGATGCAGCCTGAATAGACACAGGCAAGTATGCTGCATACGCACACAATGTAAATACACAAACCCCAAAGGCAGAAATCAGGCGGAAACAGAATCACACCGCAAACACAAAGGCATATTTACACTTGATAAACACCTGGTGGCTGAGAATAACCATCTCAACAGCATTTTTAGGACCTTAAAATACCGAAGCAGTAGCCACGAGAGATTCTCCTTACTTTTTTTTGATAGGCTGAGCAAACTGGCGTGAGCAAAAGAGTCAGCCAAAGAGACTGACAACCAGAGTTGAGCAACTTACTAGACAAATGTCAATAATAACACATGACACATCAATAACTGATAGCCATTGCAAAGTAATTACTCTAATAATTACACAACAGCAAAAGGAATTTGTTTTATCTAGCACAGCTTCAACAGAGGTGGCTTTAAACAACAAACTTTTGGTAAGACAGCAAAAAAGCCCACCCTCATATTGTCTATTAAGTAACCAAGCAGGACTGTAAGGTCGTGATTTTTAAATTGCAGTCCTTACACTAGTACCTCACTTTCTGCCCAAGACTGCTAACAACTGGCAATCAGCAGCATTTAGCTGCTAAATTAATTTATTTGAGGCCATTATAGAGACAAAAATAACTCTTTACTTGTTTTGTATTGCGAACTGACCACACTCTTAACGGAAATGGTGGCACAATTAAGCACTGAGTGATTTTATTTCATTAGCACTGGTTTCAATACACAGAGGAACCTTTTTCTTTTCAACGTAGCAATTCCATAATACAGCTCATGTCACTTAAAGGCTTGCAAGCATCATTAATAATGTCATGAACCCAGACGACAGTGAAAACAAGTGGGACACTGTGCTCCAGAGCAGCTGTGGATCAGAGGTATACAACTCCATTGAGGACTGTAACTCAGCTAAATTAGTGGACTATCAAATAATTACAATCACAATCTCCTCCTTTAAAAAAATAGTCAGGCTCTGCAATTTAAAACCTATTCAGTAAAATGTGACCACCTCAACAAGGAGCTCACTTATCTGGCAACGCGCCCCCAGCTCATTTCCACAGTAATAACCTCCAAAAGCAGACAGGAGACCCTTAAATAGCAGCACTTAGACAACCACGGGTGGGCAGACATCTACCAACGTGGCAGCCACTGTTCCATAGTCTGCAGATTCATATGTACACACATACAGCCCCCCAGCCGAGGTTAAACCCAGCCAAGCGATTAAGCTCGAGCTAATGAGTAGCCTTTAGTAAACCAGTGGCTCCTGTATACCCCTGGGTATATCAAACTACTGCTTCCTGTCCTCTGAGATCTCCCACATATTAAAGAATATTACCGCTCAAAGGATATCAATGTTGAGGTAAATGTTTAACCTGGTTTGTGCAGTTGCTCAATGGAAAATCACCCCTGAAATGTCACCATGAAGTCTATAAAGATTTATAAAGTCATTCCTCTCCTCCCCAAAAAGAACTGCTCGTCGCAATGGGACGAGTGCCACACATGACTAGCACTGCAAATAGTACTGTGTGTGAGGTAACATCATTTTGACCGAGCCAGATGGTATCAAGAATTATTTTATTATTAATCTGTATTTTGAAAAACAGTGTAAAAGTGAGTTTTATGTTATTCCAATCAACCTATTTGACCTAACCTAAGTAAAAACAGATATCGTGGTCTTGGCTGGTTTTGGTGAAAATTGTGAATTATGTAATGCTCATGAATATGCAACATGAATATTGATGGGGGTTATTATTATTATCCAGTTAAAATCTTGAATTCTCATTAAGTGTGCTTTAACTGGACCTGATAACTTTGCCACTGCTGATCAATTTATTGGTTCATTTAAGTCAAATGTCAAATCTACCACTAGGAATCTTGGTATCATCTTTGACCAGTATATGGCTTTTGACCATAATGTTACTAAACTAGTCCAGTCCTGCTTTCTTCAGCTAAGAAATATCTCAAAAACCACACCTATCTTGTCTTCTAAGGATGTTGAACTGTTAATTCATACTTCAATTTATTCCCGTTTAGACTATTGTAATTCTATCTACACATGTCTCAGTCAAGCAGCTTTAAACCACTTACAACTGGCTCGAAATACAGCTGCCAGACTATTAACCAGAACCAGCCGTCGGTCCCACATGACCCATGTTCTTGCATCCCTCCATTGGCATTGCTTACTCATGGCAGGAACTGTTGGGTCTTTGTAAATATAAAGAGTTGTTCTTTATGAAAAAGTGCCCTAAGATAACCTTGTTATGATATGGCGCAGTATTAATAAAACTTAATGGAATTGAATGATTATAAAGTGAATACAATTCCTTCCTTCATTTTTTCTCAAATGTGGGAAAAGTAAATTGAGTTTAGTAAATTCCATCCACCTGTGTCCTAGCAATGCAGCATGTGTTTTGATGGATGGTTCAGTCACACTCATTTTCACAACTATTTCATGTATCACAGTTTCAGGCAGGTAGATTCTTTCTGGGAATTCCGGTTCCAGGAGCCACTTGGTGTTTTTCTTTCTTTCCTGGAAACATCATCCTTCCCCACAGCTGTAATCTCAGTGTTGTCTCATTGCAGCTACATGAACCCGCCTGTCAGAACATGTTGTGATGCAGCCCAGGAGAGTGAATGCAGCCTTTGACACAACACGTGTTTAGATATGCATATATCAAGCAAGCCTGTTTGTCTATTGGTTATAACTGAAATATATTTATCTGCAGTATTTGTTTATAAAATGTGAGGTATTTGGCCATCATAACTATCAGAAACGGTCTACTGAGTGTGACTCTGTAGCTCCAGACTATGTTAATGTTTGACTCAGGTTAAGTGTGAGTAAATCATTTTTCACCTGGTTAGCCAGTTCTCTATATTTTTATACACTTACCAGCAACTTTATTAAGTACACCTATTCAACTGCTAATTAACACAAATCTTTAATCAGCCAATCGCATGGCAGCAACTCCATGCATTTAGGCATAAACACGTGTGAATGCACAACACGTGCAGATGGACTACAGCAGCAGAAGACCTCACAGGGTTTTATTAAATTTGTGGAAAGCAAAAATATGCATGTTTTAAATCTGGCTTAATCTGATGTAAAAACCGTCCACAATGCAGGCCAGTTTAAATGTATTGTTCTTCAGCGCAAAACTCAAACAGACAATCAATGGATTGTTAATGGATTGGAAATCTAGGCTTTGACTCTGTAATTCTTTCATCTGTTCATCTGCAGCTGTATAACACATTTCAGTCTAAACAAAGCCCCCGAAAGTAAACTGTGGGTGAAGACAGGACAATCAGTTCAGTGTGTTCCACTGCTGGAGCTCTACGAGTGAATCATGCAGCATCCAGACGTCTAGACGTGCCTCTGTCGGCCTGCGTCCCCTCCAGGCCGCAAGGGTAAAGGTCAGCCTGCTGATGAAGGGGTGGGGCAGGCTGGGTGAGGATGGGACCTGGGTGTATTTGTGTCTCTGTGGGAGTCGTTCTGCAGGTGTGTGAGTGGGAGGATTTAGGAGCTGGCTTCTGTGTCAGTCAGAGGCTGGCACGGTGTGGAAAACCATGTGTCATTAATGAGACAGGATACTGTCTTCATATGCCTTTTTCTATTCTTCACAGTAATGTTTCATTGTGACTTTCATCATTTCAAAATTTACCCAGAGTCCAAAAGTTAATTAATTTTACTGCAGATTGAATTATCAGTGTCATTTCTTTTTGCTTCTGCTCACCATTAATGCATCCCGTACCAACGTTTTGAGTTTGATGTTTTTGGTGATTGATTGGAATCATAGGTAACTTCCCACAATACGTTGATATGTATACAAGCTTGAACCTGTGACTTTTTATTAAAGTACCAGAAATGTTCTAACACACTTGTTCACCTTTTGCGCTGATGACTCAAACGGGAGCGTTTCATGTTCAGTGTAACTGTCAGTCACTTTGCATTCTCTATGGAGACAGTCAGACTTTTACTTCTGGAGCCAGAGGCGCCCAAAATAGCTTCCAACTGAAGGTAACTGTAGCAACAACACTAGTGCTTTGTCTTATGTTGTCAGTTAACTAAAATTAACCTTAAGTTGAAAAGACTTTAAAAAGCCTTCTTTTTTCCTTTGATTTGTAGCAAGGCATGAGCCTGATAATGCACTCTGGTATGTTATGACGTAGAAAATAATGGTCTCAACACCCCTTTGCATTTTGTGGCACTCTACACTTCCACCTTTGACATAATTGTCGTATTTTGGGACACCTCACCGTACATTAACACAGTTTGGCTCAAGTTTAATTACGTTTTTAAATAATTGCACTTGTTAACCCGCTTATGTTACCGTAAGAAAAAAGCTAAAACAAGCAGAAGCAGTAAACAAGCATACTGTAGGAATGGATGACTTTTAATTCAAAACAAACAGATATAAGAGCAGCTCTAATTTAAAATGTTCAGCAATGACCAACACCAGAGACTTTAATGCAAACACCACTCTGGGTTGGAGAAGATCCTGGTTCTTTTGTACTTGCACATTAACTTATATTCTCTTTACATGTTTTATTTCTCATCACCTCCCGACAGGAGTTGGAACAACATCAGATCACTTGACATACAGGTCTGCAAGACCCGTTGAAGAAATTTGTAAAGTGTGGCTCCCCTGCAACTTACGGTTACCCATAACACCCATAACACCCTTTTCTGCATAAGCTTACAGACACATTTACGTATATCTTTGCAGAACCATCACATCACATTTCATCACACAACGTCAAATTTAAAAATACTGCATGTGGAATATGTGTAAACTTATATGTGTAAACTTTTTTACTCTTGTCCTTCTCCATTGCACACACACACACACACACACACACATACAAAAACCCTCCCGCTAAGTGTCAGGGATCTCTCCAGTAACCCAAACTTTAAGGCACCTGGCTGTTGTCCAATTGCTTCAAGCAAACATTAAGAAGACAGTTTCTCCAATCAGCCCCTATTTTACACACACACACACACACACGCACACAGAGAGAGAGAGAGAGAGAGAGAGAGAGAGCTGGAGTGTTGTAATCACACTCACAGCTCTGTTCTGGTTTTAGGGCACTGAGCCAACCAAACCTTCTATCTACGTTGTTGCTTGTGCACCACTTCTGTTGCAAAAGCCCAGATAACATCAATCACTACACTGAATAAGGAGGGGGGATGGGGGTGGACAGACAGAGTGTAAAAGAGGATTATTTGTAACAGATACAGAGAGAGTGAGCACCAAGGACAGATATGGTGGGAAAAATCTGTTATGGCTCCAAAACCATCTAATGAGCCATTAGCACAGACATACGCATATGCAGATTACATGTTGTAGACACAAATTATGTGATGATTGTGATCCTCTACCACAAATTATGTGACAACAACACAAATTAGAAATGCTGCTGTGTTACTGGCCAAATGTAATGGTTTGCCAAAGTATAACAACTATGATTAAGGCTCAGGTTATGAAGGGAAAGCTTACATTTCAACCATGACACGAGGTGAAACTTGAACCTGGGTTCTTAAGGGGCCAGTATAACCCATCAGAAGTGCTTGTTGGATGGTTGCACAGTGTCGGAGACCCCTCCCCCCACACCTCTCCAATGTCGCATTGGGGGGGCAACTGTTGGCTGCGTCCGACAGTTTCTCTAACTTTCTGAAACCGACAAATCCGACATTGGCCAGTTGTGCGAGGTGAGAAAGTAAGACTAGAACTATGAATTCCTTCCTGAAAATATACGTTTATTTCATCATATTTAAACAATTTCCTTTCAAACACTTTTGCCTTCTGACATGGTTCAAAGACCATTGTAGGAACTGGTTCTTCTGGTTCACTTCATGCAAGATAACTGTCACTTTGGCCTTCTTCAGATCTTCTCTGTTTCATGTAATCACTTTGTAGAGGAAAAGTCAAATAATTGTATAATGTTTCCTGCACAAAACATGTATTTGCAATTCGTAACAGACACAAAATGGAAGACAATTTATTGACAATAAATTGATAAGTGCAAAAGTGATGGGACTAAATTACATTATGAATTAAAATTACAACTGCTGTTTCCTTTACACAGAGGGAACATTTTTGATAGATACTGTAGCCATAATTGCACTGGCCCTTGGGACATTCAGCCATTTCTGTCACCTTATTGAGGAAGAGGACATTGTCCAACAGCAGCCTTGACTAAGGATCTACGTTACACGCTGTTATGCTAATAAAATGGAGGAGGGAGCAAGGCAGAGAGAAAAGCAACTGGCAAGAGTTAACTTAGCTTCTTTAGAGATGTTCAGAAAAAACAAAGGGACAAAACTGTTCTAATTGGGCACCTCACCCACACCTGCTTAAGCCAAACGATTCACTAATTACAAGTATTAATACTAGCAAGTTGCAAAATAATAGCCTTTTAATGGCAGCGCAGCAGTGTTGTAAAAAATCTAGTTAAGTAAACATGCTAACATTACTTAAAGGTTAAGTTAGCTAACGTTTTATTTTCTACTCTGTCTAGCTCCTCACCTTTGCCACATTCAGCCTTCAGCTTCCTATCTGGTGCTTCTTCACACTTTTTTTTCCTTCACACTTTGCTTCACATTAGCGGCACATGTGACACATCAGACTGCCTAAGTGTTTGGAACGCACCATTTTCACAACAGCAACAGTTGGGGGGGGGGGGGGGTGGGTATCAGATGAAATATGATTTAATGATAACAATACAGTTATTTATCATGTAAATGCATATAAATTGTACTGTCAGTGATATAAGTCCCATTTAAGGGTCAACCATAGACCTTTGCATGGGCACCCCCTGGCCTTGGACCGGGGTCATCTGTACCCTTTAGCGAAGTCAAAGATCAAGCCGAACATGTAGGCGTATGTGTGTGTGTGTATGACGCATGTAACCACAGTTTGTAATTGAACCTTCTATATATTCTATGCGTCTCCTTCCACCACATACTCTCTGATGTAAAGCTGATTAGACTGCAGCCAGACTTCTGTCTTTCTCCACTCTGACCTGTCAAAAGGTGCTAATTATAGGCTGACCTTGACAGTGCTGCTTCATGGTCAACCGCTGCCCTCCCACTCACTGTGCAGGGCCTAGTCATTATAACTATCACTCTGTCTCAAAGGCACCCACACTATGTCGTCCAACACTCATCAGCCTCTGAGTGGATGTTTGTGTACAGATTAAGCAAACGAGGTACAACATGTTCATTAGTGAGCTTTATAGGCGATGGTAGACATTGGCTCCAGGTCTGTATTTAATGCACAGACACGAGAGTATATAACTCTCCGCTAGATAACAAATTTGCGTATTTCCGAAAATGTCAAACTATTCCTTTAAAGAAAAGTCATCTTTTTTGGCTGTTTGGTGGTGGGGAGAAATACAATTTCTATAATGTGTCTGATTTTGACAGTAAAAAATCCAGATATCTAAATCTTCATCTTTAAATAAGTAATTAACTCAAAATCAAAGAGCCATCATGAAAGAGATGCTTCCAGACTCACAAACTCATACCGGTGTTTAAAGTCACACAGGGGGAAATCCACTATTTCAAAAGGTAAAGTTAGGAAATCATTGAAGTAGATGAGGCAGTTTAAAAGGTACTGGGTAACCCATCAGTGACCGCTGAGTCAAATAACTGTACATAAATACAGTCCATGCTCTTCCAATGTATTGCAAAGAGGCATCTTCAAGACTTGGCCATCAAGCTGTCTTCCCATTTCCATTTGAAATAAACGTTTAATCTAAATACATGTCTGAAGTAAAAGATCAAATTTTTCTTAAAAAGGAGAAAGGAAGAGAGGGGAGCAGAGACTAAGCAGGACTCCTCCATCCATCCTCCTCCTGCCAGACTGGCATCAATCAGCCTTGGTTACCACCACATGATGACTAAACTAAAATTAAACTGGCACTGATCACATGCAGCTCGCCACATCTATGTGTAGACTCCCCAACTAACTGTAGACTACTGGAGCCGAAGCAGAGCCCTCCCCAGACAGCATTGCCCCGGGGCAAATGTTCCACCAGCCTCCCCAAAAACAGTAATTTTGTTTCTTTGAGGTCTCTTCAGCAGACTGACTTAAAAGACATTGACCATGAAGTATCAAAAGGACGTTTTCTGTTGCTCAGAAGTTCTTTGTCTGTGACGTGACGACAATACGTGATCTCAAAAAATAAGAACAGACATGTAGTGCTTCTTCAACAGGATGAAAACGTTTGGGAAAAGCTATTAGAAGTTCTCATGTTCTACCTAGATAGATTTCTGTCTAGTAAGGGATAAGCTGAATGAAAACATTTGTTTTGAATCAAGTGGCCACTAAAACAGTAGTTTTACACTGCAAGCATCACTCAACCTTTGTCCCCATCTCATTAAAATAATTTGCTGAATTTGGGCTATAAAAGCAAATGCAGCAATTGCTGGCATGAGGCTTCAATTAGAGTTATGACCAGAGGTGGGGGCTTTCTGGGGGGATATTTAAGGTCTGTCTGTGTGTGTGTTCAGCATGCACTCAAACTGGATGTGTTGCAATACGTCTGCCATGATTTCATATGTCCTCCATACGCCTATGCTAATGTCTGACAGACAGTAGGAGAAAGATGATTCATCTCTTTTCATAAGGACGACCGATCGTGCAGCAGCTTGATCTTCTCTTCTTTTCACCAGCAGACGACATTTGAATTGAAGAATTGAAGCTTCAGGCTGTTTTCTGTTTCATGAGCATCTAGACTTTTATCCATAATCAAAATGTAAATCTAAATGTGCTTCTGGCATATACACAGTAAAAATTCTTTTTTTATTTAATCAAGTATCTGTTCGACTGCACTAAATCCTGACGAATGCTTTCAGGCATAGCCTCTCTTTTACTAAATGCTTCTGTAAAAGTTTAAAACACCAGTTCAAATCACTACTTGTTAAATGGGCAATATTTTGACAGCCACGGAAAACGTATAATTTGAGTTTGAATATGACTTAAGAAATGTTTGAGACTGAATAAATTGACTTTTGACTGTTGCCTGTATGAATTACTGGTCAAGTCAAAACAATCAAGTGGAAAACTGATGGATGACTTGAACAAATTTAAACTCTAAACTTTAAACAGCTTGCATTGTTCTGAACTTTATTTCATATTCTGGTACAGGCCATGACATTTCCACCATTTACATGGAAATGTAAACGTATATGAAGTCATGTGCACGTCACCTAGAATTCTGAATATTTATATCATTAGAAACCTGACATCCCAAAGTGTCCCTGGAAAGGACATGAGCAGTGTTGTCCTAAAGGCTGGAAAGATCCCAAGGAATCACATCTAATATTTGCCAGTGATCAGGTTTCTGATGTGATGCACTATACAGTAAAAAAAAAAGTCTGTTGGTTAATATTAAGAGCAGCTGTATCACCTCAGGCCCTACAAGAATAAACGCAGTCCCAGTCTCCTGTCGACTCCAGGAGAATGAATCACGAAGAAGAAGGGCAGGAGAGTTAGAAAACAAAGTGACAGAAATAAAGAGTAATGAGCGAGAAAAGATGTTCATTTGAAGCTAAGCTGCAGTGTTTGTCCCTAAAGGGCTTTTATTATTAAATCAGAAATACAAAAGATTTATAGCGTGATAAATCTGGAGTGGTTCAAATCAGCTGGTTGCTTATGTAGCTGTGTGCGCATGCGCTTGTAAGTGCGTGCTGCCCGATACAATCGCTCCGCTCGTCTTACTTGCTCTTTTAAATCTTTTTGTTATTTAACTTTGTACTTATGGGTTTTTTGTTTGGTGTT
>JAVQJD010084948.1:0-18954 GCA_036023655.1 Nannoperca australis | reverse complement strand
TTCCAGTCACACACACCCCCTCCATGTACAAGTGCTTCGACAGCACATGAATTATGAAAAGGCATCACTATGCAACAATCTCTCCTCACTCATGCTTCCAACTGTCAGTTTTACAGTATGCATGTGTTGTTTTCTGGTCCCTGAGAGCATTGTATTCATGTAGGGATTTGCATCCGCCAGTCAACACATCTTTACATCATCTACTGTCATCAAAAGCCAACAAAAGACTGAGTACACATATGGAGCAGTCACAGACACATAGTAGTCCGTCCTGCTCCAGCACACTGGCCGTGCACTAACTAACAGGCCACGCCGTCAGTGAGGCCTTGTGGTCTCCCGAACACCCAGAGAACACCCCAAAGCTCTGTCCATGTCAGGGACGAGGATGTTAGTGTGAGAAGAGCAGGGGAGGGTAACGGGTTTGAAACAAGTGTACAGTAAGTGAGGACACTATCATCACACTGTGAGCCAAATGCAACAGCATCCGTCTCGTCCATTGAAGGAAGGTGTCGAGATAAGTCAATTTAAAAAGAAAAAACAACGGCTCTAATTACAACCACCAAATGTTACACATCAACCTGGTTTGTTACGTTAAAATATTTCAGATGGATGATTTGTGTGTGTGTCTCAAACATGTCCACTAGCTATTTGATGTATATTGACGTTCTGCAAATATCAATATAAAAATGACAATATGTAAATACAGGTGACACTGAGCTAAGGTGAGATCTTACGTTGACCTTCGGCTTTTTTGCCACCGGCTTTGAGTTCATAAGCCACTGAACCTCTTTCACAATGATTCCATTTTGTGTTGCTGAACTGAGTGCAGGCAGCAGCAGTGGCGCAGGCTAACAATAGACAGCCTCAACAGGACTTAGAAGAAAAGTACTGCTGATTCCGGTACTAAGCTCTGAGATTGAACAGGACTGATCTCACACGATTTAGACGGTCTTTGGTCTAATTTCTTGGTGGCTTGGTGCACCCGTATGCACATTTTGCCATACTGAACATGGGGGGATGAGAATGCATTATCCTGCGAGGCTCCAGTCATCGTTCTCCCTGCAGCATCTTGGGAAAAATACGTTTGTTTGTTGTACCCGTCATTCAGATGTCATTAGACACTGTGGCCGACACTTTAGCCAACCAAAGAGTGGACCCTTCTCAAGGTGAACGCTTAAAATTCAATCTGCGTCAGAAAGTCAGTTTGACTGCTTGATGCAGACTGAATGTTGATCGTGGCCATCTGAGGCCGACACCAGAGGAAACGCTCAGCGTGGATTGGAAGGAGAGTGTTGGAAGAGCTGCCTGACGTGTATATGTAACTGAGCCAGGAAGTGGAGGATCAATAAAAATGTAGCGCCACAGGGAGGTTATATGCAGCAGGGAGCAGAGAGCCAGGCAATTATGGCAGAAGATCCCGCAAATATTTACGCCATTTATTTCGACAAACACGCCTCCTGTGCTGCCAGCTCCCACTGATCCCAAGCAGATGACAGGGGATCCAGGATGCAAGTAGACAGGCGTGCAGACAAACAAGCACACACACACACACACACACACACACTCTCTCAGGAGGAACATGCTAATTATTGTGCACATCTGCTATGTAGCCTACCTTATGTGAATCTTTACAATAAACATGACTTAATAAAAGATGCTGTCTTCTCTTAAGAGCACATAAACAGACGAGCTGTGTCCATTTGAAAGAGAATCTGACTGACACACACACACACACACACACACACACACTAATGCTTTACCAGTTAAACCTTTTTGATCCTGTCACGCAGTGCAAAGATGGCAATGATGCACCTCTGTCATATCGGCTTGGGGTTTGCAGGACAATTGTTAATTGTTAATGTCCCCTTAGCGAGTATACAGCACCGTGTAATGCCGGCCTGCGGTCTGCAGGTGGAAGCAAGTGGAGCCTCTGCGGGGCGCAGTGCCAACGCAAACAGATGCACATCAGCTTTCTAATCTTTATCTGCGCGGTCTCTAGCTTTGAACTCCAGCTAACGCTCGGCTGTGCGGGTTAACTGGGCGACGTGCTGGTAGTTTGCCTCAGTGTTGCGCTGGTTTGAGTCTGTCAGGTGTTGAGGTTGGCAGTTAGGCTAGGTCGAGCCCAATATAGTGGAAACACAAGAATTTAAGCGTGTATTTGACTGAAAGCAAACTGCAGTTTGGCATCAGGAGCGTGTGTGTCGGATGTTTGTGTTGTTTTGGAAGGGCGGGGAACTGTCCACGCACGCGACACACACACACACGTTAGGGTCCGTCCTAAGCACCCGTTTCTCTCTGTCGCTTGTTACCTTGCGTTTTCTGGTCTCGGCCGAACCGCTCCACACGAAACACTGATAAATAACCCTCAGGTTCTGCTTCCAGTTGTCCACTTTGAAGCTGTTGACATGGGGGCAGCCTGCGGGACTCATGGTAGTCACAGCATCCGGTTTTACTGTCCTCTCTGGGCGGTGAAACCTGTTCAAATCCCTCAACGCAGACCCAGTCCAAACGGGCTGGCCGGTTAGCTTGCCAGGTTCGTTATCCACCGATTGCTGCGTTCTGGCTAACTGGACATGTTCTGGTTACAGTAACGGAGGCAGGCGCAGTAGCAAACATCAAGACGAGTTTCCAATATTTCTCTATTGGACATGAAACATTACTTGTGCATTTCAATCCAGAATATCGCTGTATATGTAGTTCTTCACATTCGCTAAATTACATATTAGCAAGCTGGCTAAAGTTGGTTAGCACTGGAATTTCAACAGTAGCTTACACGGTGAGTGTCGTCAAGACCCACCTCATTCATAACGGTGGACCAATGAGGGGCGAGTGCTGCGCATGATTGGCGTGTGCCAACTTTCTGTTCCCAATTAAGTCCCGCCTCTTCGAAGTGTGTGCTGCGCCGTGATTGGTGCCATTTTTCTGCAAACTACATCCGCCTGTTTAAGGACGTTCATTGGCTAAAGCACAAATCAGCTTCATTGAATCGACCAAGAATGTTACAATGTGACAATCAAGAGTGGATTCAAATCCACCCCACAGTACAAGTAGAAAAAATGGGTGAGAATCTTTTGACAAAGGCATGAAAACCAGAACTATATTCTTAAACAATTTATTATTAACAGATCCACAATCGCAAAGCTCAAGCTCCCAAATGACATGACAGTTTGGGTTCATCTGTTGACTTCACCTCTTGTAATAACAAGCTGTCAAAACGATTTTCTATACAGTGCTCTAGCGACCTCTAGTGGATCCGACCTAAAAAAACAAAAAAGGAAAAAAACAAAACAAAAACAAAAAACAAAAAAACAGTGCACCAGATTGTGAACGACTCCTCCACTGTGCCAAGTTTGGTCAAGGGCATGTCCGGATACAGATTTGTACAGATTCGCTATTGATGATATCTACATTCTAACCAAAAGGAGTGAGAGGGAAACGATCATTGCAGTTTTTACAAATGTAGAATATATCAGATTTAATCCTCATCAGCCATAGATGTTTTGCCTCATGTGTAATGCCCTCTTGTTATGGCCATCATGCAGCAGAACCAAAACAAACAGTGAGATTATTCACACATGTGTTTGGAACAAATAAGTCCAGTTTTTATTTTTCGTGGTTTCTGTTAATGTAGCAGTGGCGCACCAACCGGAACATTGATAAATAAAACACTGACAAAATTGTAATCTTTTTTTCCTTTTCTTTAAGGATTGTTTGTTATCCTTAAGACACTGTGAAGAAAGAATAACCAGATTCATCATCATTCCACACAATTAGATTTTCCTTGACCAATGTCCTTATGCAATCGAATGTTTGTTTTCCTCTTTTAAAAAAATCCAACTCATCCTGGGAAGAACGTGTTGGCTGGCTGCAGCGTTCTCTCCCTGTCCAAGGCCCCTCAGGAATAACTTGATGTTTTGCTACCAACATCGTCCTCCTGCGATCCCATACTCTGAGAAAAAAAAAGTGTCACATGTTGACAATGGCTGTTAGACAATGGTCCAAAAACCAGTTCCTGCCGCACTTCCTTAAATTAAGGGCATGTTTTTGTCATTCCAACACTAGCTACCCATACTCGTCTTGTACTGTACCATGTTCACATTCCTGGGATTATTTATTCTTACTTTTTTTTATTTATTCTACCATATAAAGCATCTTTGAACCATTAAAAATGTAAATGTTTCACTGAGACACACGGTATGACCTTCACATGGAAACGTGTTAAAATTCCACAAACAAAACACATTTATGCATATGTAAAAATAAAAAATAAATAAAAAAAGACATCAAAACAGAAAAAAATAATTGCCTCACCTTCTGCACAAATTGTGGGTTTACTGTGATTTCTTGATCCATAGACTTTAGTTTCTCATCCAGCTCTATACATTTCAACATCTGAAAGGAGAAAAATGATATAGCTTCAGTTTAAAAAGGTAGTGAACACCAAACATACTATAGAGATTGCTCCACAACATTATGTTAAGTGACAATAGAGTTGGACTTCCTTACCTCTTGGTCAATTTTGTGGAGCATTGCTGGGTTGTTGTATTTTTCGGGGTTGTCGTGGAAGCAGACCATGCCGTCCTTTTGGTTAATGCTAGCGTAGATCTCACCATCCTCAATCTGCACAGAAGCATCGGCTCAATTAACATACTCCAATGTGCAGTGTACGGAGGACATGTCTGGACTGACTTTTCGTGCTTCAGTCTTTCTGGACCAACTCACCATGTGCAAGACGTATTTCTCGGCTTCCTGGGGGCCCGACAGCTGCACTCGACTCGCCATGTCTTGCAAAGACAGCGTCAGGAAGGTCTGCAGGAGGCACATACAACAGAAAGAACTTGTCACAGAGGCACCCAAACTCACAAGCACCTTATTTATTGTACAGCTCCTCTAACTTCAGCCAAATATGACTGACTTGATAGAAATGATGTCATGATGTATCATATGGATATGGTGCTATCTGTTGGGAATTACCATTTTATAGATCCTAAATATTTTGTAATGGGAATACAATGATCAAACAGGTGAAAGCTAACTGTAGTAAAGCCTGTAAGACCAGGAAAAACTAATCATGATATAAAGATGAAATAGTAAAATACGTCTCCTCATGTCACAACAGACATTGATGTGATTTGTTACCTTCAGCTGAACACAGAAAGCTCACGTTTCCTTTCTGTTTCGCTCAGCTTTCCAAGTACGAGTAACAGCTGGCTATCAGATGTCTACACCCGCCTTCGCCTAGGTTTGTGGGATGTTTGCCGTCATTCTGATTATTGTCACGTCCAGTGACATGTAGAACAGCAGTAGTGGAGGAGGACTGAGACACGTTTGGAAAGGTATTGTTCTCACCTGGCCAGATAAACTAAACGGGTGCTTGCTTCAGGATTTGTTTAAATGTCCGTGTCCTGCTGCCTAAACTAAACTTAAATGTAGGTTCAACAGTATAGTTCAAACTAGAGCCTCTCATATTTTCTTGTGGAGACATCTGGCTCGCATTACTACAGAAACACGAAAGCACGCAGGCACACCCCACCTTTGTTAACCTCTGGATGTTCTTCTTGTAGAGGGAGGAGAGGCACTGTTTCACCAGGCCTGTGTTGTTGTCTCGTGTGAACGTCTCGCTGTGTTTGTTGACCACGCCGCGCAGCTCGGCCGGGTTGTTGGTGGTGTAGACCTGAGCTAGCTCGTGGTATGCGTTGCTCAGGGGCTACGGGCAGCAAGAACAGAAATCGAAGAGAGAGGAAAACCAATCACGTAACAGCACAACAGATTAATCAGCTGCATGAGTAGACGCCGGTATGGCCTTATAGAGAGTTTACCCTCAATAATAAAAAATAATATATAAACGCCTTCAAATGCACCACAAACTACACTACATTCTTAAATGACCCTATAGTTGAATCAACACCTCTTTAAGGCAGTTTCAACAAAACTGAACATTAAAACCTTTATGAAGGTAGAATTTATTGCAGTTGACTGTTGTGTTAAACCACGAGTTGGAATCTCTGCAGATTCTGTGAACCATAAGTGGACAGACCGGGACGCTCCCCGTTTAAATGAGCAACATTTCTTCCGCTTCATCTGGCCTAACAGTTATAATGAGCTTACCTGCATCAGCTGAAAATGGGGTTACTTGGACGTCTGCATATGTAAATGTGACAGCTGCGCCTTTAAAGAGCCATGCCCTAATACTACTCCTCCTCACCTTGATGAACCTCCCTACTATCTGTGAGGTGTATTTGGGCAGCGGCTGCACTTTGCCGTGAAGAATGAGTGACACCAGGATGTATTTCTTATAGGCTTCCAACATGATGTGGCTCACTGCCATGGCTGGAGTGGTTATTGCCTGGCAAGAGAAAATGAGAAACACAAGATCATCTCTAAATACATACAGGTGTAAAGGTCACCTTAGAAAGCTGTATGCATGTCAGTACATTTATTTGAGAGCCCAAATACCTGTTCATAAAAATACAGTGCTCTTTCGAAATTCTTGAGGCCCGTGTAGATCATGCCACCATAGTAGTAGTAACATAAAAAGTGCTTTGCGTCGTAAGCTCCGTTCTCCTTACAGATGTCCATCATGTCCAACTCCAAGAAGGGCAGGACGGGCTTGAAGCACTTTGCTAACAAGCACAGCTGCAAGGAGACAGGTATGTAGTGAGCATGACCAAGAGGCTTAACACTGGAAAGAAACTGCGTGGGGACTTTTAAGCCTGTGTTTGAATTATTTAGCGCCACCCTTTAAAAACAGCATATTCAACAAACATGCATTTTGGAGGAGGAGGAGATGGAAAAGAGTCTGTGATGTTGACTACAAATAACATAGCTGAATAGAGCACATTTAGCAGCAAACATTAAAAGGCGCATGTTAAATCACAAGGCTATTTAGGGTTACAGCCATGTAAGATGCAGCAGCAGGGCTGCTGACTCACCTGACACAGGTCTGCATGAACTGAGGTAAGTTGGTTTGTGTTCATCTGCATTTTGTCTATTGCCTGTTTTAGGACGACAACGCCCCTCAATGGCTGTCAGAGTAGGGAAAAAGAGTCAGTTATTCCACTGCAGCTTTCCTGGGACACAGAAACACACTGAAGATGGTCTAAGCCTGTACCACACTTTAAAATGCATTAAAATATTTAGATCATGAAGGGAACAGGAAAACATGGATGCTGAAACTCGGCAATATGATGACTCATTTGGACCTGGTCTTTTGAGAAAAATAAGATTAAAACATACTAATTTCACCATCGCCAAGGGGAAACTGCTTTTAAAATAGTTTCACCCACAAGCTACACTACACAGTGTCCTTTAAAACATCATACACACAGAACGGGCACTTTGAAAAAGACACGTCACAGTAACGAGAACATCTTGGAAATCGCATACATCACACAGAACACCAAGACTGTACTTAAGGTGAGAAGAAGTGGATGGTTTTCTGTTGGCTCTATTAGGATGCTACAGCTTAGCCGGTGGACTGCCTACGTCACGTAAACAACTCTCTGTCAGTGATTACACACTATTCACACCATGTTCAACTGTGCAGGTCGTCTCTGATGGAAGCTGGACGTGTCTCACAGACCAAAGACAGGCAGACTGAACAAGTGGCAAAAGGCTAAAGAGGCAAAGGATAAACCAATCCCATTTGTTCAGGTCTCTATTCTCAACTGATATTCAAACTATTCAGTCTTCGTTAGCAACTACGGCACAGCAGACCGCTGCAAATGCTGCGGTGAGTCATGAAGACAAGCAGTTTTGCACAAGAAGAAAATACATTCTCCTACAAGGATGTGAAGAATTACGTAAAGATTTTTAAATTTTTTACTGCTGCTTACAATAAAGTCTCTGTCACACTTCATCCAGCATCATATTTGTAAGTTAATAAACACTAAATTAGTAATTAAAAAAAGAAAAATCCCTCCACTCGATTATCAAACATCTACAAGGGTCAACAATATTCAATTTTGAATTGAAGCTCTATAATGATATCTAACTGAGTCAACTTACCTGTTTCCGCTCCACGAGGGCATTTGTCAACTGGTGGCAGAGACCAGCAACTGGGAGAAGAGACAAACGGGGAGGAAGGTGTTAAATCAAAACTGACGAGTGGCTTTTTCAGTGGCTCGTAAAGTGTAAAGAATGGCTCATATGTTTATACAGGATACATCGACACAACACTGCAGTTTATGCATCACAAACATGTTCCTGGACAAACGTGTACATACATAAATAAAATGTTGCCATTTTTCCTCAAGCTCAGAGGTTGATGTTATCTAACATTAAGACATTTGCAGAAATGAAAGGCAATTTACAACCACAGAAACTGCTGAACACGCCTAATACAATTTGCCATATACTGGATCATTACAATCTACATAACAGAAGCTGTACCATCAAAACAGTGCAACATGTTCTTATATGTGGTTGATAATAAAAACGTTTTAGAGCTTATCAGCAGACACTGGAAAAACTTGGTATCGGACATTCGACCACAACTAAGTAAAGCACTTGCACGTGAAAGGGTGGGAATAATTCAGATATTGTGTGGCATAGTTTAGCTGACAACAGAATAAATGCTCTAAACAAAATATGCAACAGAACACTGATCAGTGTAGAAATATATTCAAATATGCTTCCCAAACATCTTAGAGAGGTTTGTTGCTTAGTCTGGACTTACAAGTGTCTGTTGCATATCTAATGTGCTCCCCATTGCAGGTACTGATGAAGAGCTGGACTTGGGAGAAGAGCGTCTCAAAGTCAGGGATGTTTGGCATGGAGAACTTCACAAAACTGGAACAAAAGAGTGAGAAGTTAGGTGGATGGTTTAGTTGTTAGGTCATTTCCATATACAGACGGATGTGAAGTTTGTCCACATGAAGAAAGAAAAAAAAGCTACACAGGTCAAATGATAACTGGAACAGTATTTGACTGGAGTTTTGGAGATTTGAGGTTTGTGATGCTGTATTAACTCAAAACATTTAGTGTTTTATTTTATTTTATTTTATTTATTTTAATATGCTGAAATAAAAAGACCTCATTCTGTTTTTCCCCACTTGTGGGTTTTAAATAATCTGCAATCAAACACAGCGTCTTGAACAAAGTCATTTTCACAAGTGCTTAATGTTAGTTCATGCCTACATTACTAATTGTACATGCAACAGGTAGCCTCTAGCTGCTTTGTGGCTACATCAGATTTCCTATGCTTCATGCAACAGGCACGAGAACAATAAATAACAGAATAATTCTGATTCATTTTTACCAAATCACATTTTCCCCTTAAACATTGAACTGGCACCAATGTTGTGTTCACCATTCTCTACTTGTTAACTCTCTCTTTCACCTCTAACCCATTCATCGCAAAAAAAGTACAATACGACATTCAACAGACAACAATGACAGAATCTCTTGGCTCATTCCAGAAAGAAAAATAGAGCAGAAGCAAGGAGAACAATGAAGGCAGGGGTGTAGAAGAACACAAGACTGGACAGAACTGAACACGAACAGGACACAACACAACAACAAAAGGACAGGACTACAACAAAAACCAGCAGCACACTTCACTAGAGACAGAGGAAGAGTTCTGGACTTAACTACACTGATGCAGGCAAACCTGTAAAGAATAAAAGGATGGAGCAGGCTACTTACAGCACAGCCAGCACGCCTAGGGAGTGCTCCTGGATGTCCAAGGCCCCCAGCACCGTGTCCAGGTGGGACAGATTTTTGGCCAACAGCTCCCCACTCTTGTTGATCAACTCACACAGCTGAGTCATCTGGCCTGGAAGGGTGGGATGAGCAGGACAACAGAGAGAAAGTATACCACATTGGACCTTCTCACATGACCTTTAGATCTTTGGAAAGGCACATATCTCATATCCATGACAGCTTACATGGCAATGCTAGACACAGATCAAATTTTAGAAAGTACTGCTTTTTGGCAGGCTCTCTGTTTTCGTAATTAAGTTAGGTTTGTTAAACGGGATTTAACGTCATCAAATTTCAACTCTCTTCTTACATGTTGTGGCACACAAGAGAGGGACACATGAACAAAAATTTTGCTGAACTGGCTGCCAAAACTAAAAATGTTTTTGTAACATCCCCCCCGGTCACGGTGATTGTAAATGATGAGGTTAAATCCACAAAAGTGAAGAGGGCAATACTTTTTTCCCACGTAAGCTAAGGCATTTTCTTTATTGTTTAAGGGGTCAAATTAATAATTAAATTCAATTTTCTTGTCTATAACTGCTATGGAGCTATCGTTTACAAATGTAGAAATCAAACTGGCTTACAAAATTGTTTATAACCATCGTGCTGTTGGTGAGTATTTCAATATAAATCGGCCGGTCAAGTGTCCTGTCAAGGCCTTGCAACAGAGGTAATGCAAGCGAGATTGACAGATGACTGAACCAATAATATTCGCTAATTCCGTTCGCCAGCCAATCATTTGGGACCAGGGCGGGACTACCGGTAGGCAATCTCCAGAAATTATTTTCTAGATCAAAAACAAAAAGTATGATTTTGACATTTCCTTTGATGAGCTACCTGGTTCACGGTTACCCTTGGAGTCCCTATGTACTAACGCACCTTCTGGTGATACTTTACAGAACTCTCGCAGCCAGAGAAAGTCATTTTTGCGGTGTGTTTACATGATAAAGCAAAAAGAGGGCTCTGACCAGTTAGGCTGCCTAGCTATCGGCAAGGCATTGGATAGCATATGCTAGCTAACTAGCTAATACTTCCCACTCGAATGAGTTAAGCAACCCTACCTTGAGCGGAGAGCTGCCGCACATTGTTCACAAACTGCTCCAAGGCTGAAGCCATTATTTCCTGGGTCCAAAGTGGAGGTAATTTGCACTGTTTTTCATTCAAACGTCAGAAACAACTCCGTCCGGACTAAGACAGGGGGCCACACAGCCGCCACTGAGGTGAAACTATCGCGAGATCATAAGAAAAGAACAGACTGCAACGAGTTTACGAACCGACCAATGGAGTCTTAAAGGGCCAGACACGCCATTTGTTGAAAGTATTTGTAATATAATTGTCATAATTTCCTTAATAGTTTTTTCATTAGAAAATTGTACCTTATTGTGCTTGTCTTACGTGTTAATGGACTACATTTGTCTATTTCAGACTGCAATTCCAGTTCTCCCTTTTAAGGAAAAAGAAATACAGGAACTGACGTACAATTTACTGTGTTTTTAACAAAGATGTTATTAAAGGTAAGAGCTCCTGTCTCCGCTGATTATAAACTGGACAGTTTCTTTAACCAAATGTAAATAAAGCTACTGTAAAATATCTTGTCGGCGACAGTTCTTCCTTTTTCTTTTCTTACGGAAGATTAAATTACCAAATACGCAATTGTTATATTGTGAACTGGTTACATTTCAATTTTTACATAATTTCTCTATTCAAACTGCTTATGTTCAGGGTTCAGACAAGACCTAGCTCTTTGGAAAGAGTATATATGCCTTAGGCAACAATGTACTGTACTGTAGTGTTCTGTAATTGGGATATTTGACTAATGTAAATGTATAAAACTGATTTGCAGTCAGTGAAGAGCCAAAAATGTGTGAGTAACTCTAACTCTCACGCGTTGACAACAAGGGAGTAGTGGGCCATCCTGTTCATCTACTATATCTTTTCAGCGAGCAGGCTTGTAGTACAGTTTGTTCTCACTGCTGAGCTCATCTTCTCTACCGTTGTTGCCGCAGTACAGTTCACAGGATACTCCAACAGCCACTCTTACATATCCTGTGGCTTTGAAAAAGGCTATGGGTTGCTGCCGGGCAGTTAACACACACACTGACAAACGATTCAAACAGCTCCTAGTACATTGTGGCCAAAGGCATGTCACATTTGACCTGCCTGCTGCTGTGCGGCTAGCTTGTCAGCTAAAGTTAGCTAACGCTACCGACCGTTAGCGCAACTGCCGCTGACCAGCAGAGAGACGCCCAGAATGAAAAAGTCAAGCTAGCAATGAAACCAAATTTCACAAAAAGACAATACACCAACACGACCAATGCAAAGTGCTGACTATAACACGGTTTAACTGCCGCAGTATTTTGACAACTTCCCCACTCCCGTGCGGACTTTGTCCACTGTTTGCACTCGTCGATCGGAAAGGGTTAACTGTAGTGACAGGTACCGCAGCAGCAACTCGGTAAATGGTCAACTATGTTACTGTCCGGTACAACACGCCTACTCGGAAGGGGGAAAACTTTGCTCCGTGATCCGTTTAAGAGGATTTACGTAAACATGTCGTCCTCCTCTGCCTCGGGTAAGAGACTGCGGGTTCTGGTTGACATGGACGGGGTCCTGGCGGACTTCGAGGGGGGGTTCTTTAAGAAGTACCGGGCCAGGTACCCGGACGAGCCCTACATCACCCTGGATAACAGAAGAGGGTTTTGGGTGTCATCGCAGTACGGGCGGCTGAGGAGTGACCTGTGTGTAAGTGGCACGCATACATATGTTGGTTCCCCAGGGTCCCCAGTACATTTGACCAGAATTAAATTAACATGAATGAATCCTATTTAGAGTCTGCGTTAGGATGAGGGCTTTTGCATGGAAGTTTGATATTAACCAACATGGGATATTGCTGGTTCCTCACAAAGAAACGTTATTTAATGGACTATGCAGATCAGCAGTTGACAGTGTCAGACTCACAGAGGTTATTTTCATAGTCAAGTGTGTGAATGTCACATGTTTTTTTCCAGTGGAACAACGTATTTACTCGTGAGACTTTGGAGTAGCGATAAAGCAGAACACTTAATCAATTAAATACTAACCGACTATTTGAGGCTTTTATTTAAATAAAGTATATTTTACACTAGTATGTTGTTGGTGTTTGCATTTCTACAAATGTTAACCTAGATTATGATCCCACACATTACAATAGCATGCAACACTACATGTTAAAGCCAATCCTTCTATTTTTGTGATAAAGCAAAAAATGCCTAATCACATAAGTATCGAATTGATGTCATATCACGCAAATAAAATGTGTCACAAAGAGTTGTTGTCTTAGTTCCTGCTTCATTTCATTATTGAGTTATTGAAGAAAAGCTGTCCAGTCAAATATCAGCTTCTCTATTTCATTGGACTTTGGACTTTTGGACTCCTTTAGAGCACATGCACACTTACGTGGATACACACACCATATCAAGGTGCACTGATAACAAGCTGTGTGTGTCTGTGTGTTGTTGTTGTTGTTGTTGTTTACTCCAGGAAAAAGCCATCAGTATCTGGGAGTCCAAGGACTTCTTTATAGAACTGGATCCGCTGCCAGGTGGAGTGGAGGCAGTCAAGGAGATGGCCAAGATGGATAAGTAGGTCTTAAAGATGCAGTTTACTCATCAAATGTATAAAAATAAAAATAAAAGATTTGGCTGCTGCTGATGTAATAGCCAAATGTGATGTGCATGGGTTTCTGAGCAACATCATCTTGAAAGGAGTGAAAACAAATTATGATGTTCAGACCTTGACCTTTTGCAGTTATTGCTTACAGTTATTTACACCGTTTCTTGCGTCCAGGTGTAACATCATTAATTACACACAGGTAAAAAAAACTTGAGCAACTGACTGTATGCCTCAACTGGCCTGCAGCACATCTGGCTGTCTTTCTCCTTCCTGTATAAACGCAGTCCCATTGTAGGTCGCTGCCACCCAGTGTACAGAAAGTGTATTACACCAATAGAAACAAAGACAATTAACTGGGTAAATGGCTCTTACAGAGAGCTCACCGGGAGATCAACATGAGGAGTGATGGGTGGAAAAAATGAATAAGTAGCAATCAGCACCTGGTGATCTAGTGGGAACCCTGGATTTTAGTCCGGTGGTGGATAGTTTTTAAGTTTGTCAGGCTCTGTGATCAATACTTTGGTGTGACACGCAGTTCCAGTGTGTGACTTGGTGACGGCAGACTGTTGGGTGGAAAACGTGTCGCGCTGTTAAGCTTCGAGAAAGAGAGAGAAATCACAAAGCATGGCTCCATGTTTGGAATCTACAGCTTGACCACGACTTTAGGGTTTTGTTATATATTGGAAATAGGCAAGTCAGTGCTGTGCACCGTTCATACTCTATGATGAGCTTCTTCTGTCTGTCTAACATGTAATCATACCTGCTTTTATATCAACAAGATGAGACAATCGGGATGCAATATGGAATTTCGACAGCTGTAATCTTGAGAAACATTGGCTGCTGTGCGTGGTCAGGCTTAAAGATGGTGGAAGTTGGCTGTGAATAGCTTCAGTCTGTCAGTGTTCAGAAGCTCATATCTGTCAAACACTAGTTGCGACTGTGGTTCCCCCGTAGAACCAGCTTCCGGTGCACTCGAGTGAGTAGAGCACTGTAGAGAGATATTTCATTCCAGTGTAATCTGAGTCAACATGAATGGAGGCTGTGATTGTCATTTCCAGTAGCATTCTCAGAAGCACACAACGCATGGAATAACATCTAAAAATAGCCATCGTAGTTATGAAACAGTATGTTTACGTTTCCTCTCCTGGTGGAAATGAATCTTTCACTGCCGCTGCCCAAATAAGCTGTTTTCTTATCAGGGCTATCTGCCATATGGTGTGATCTCTTTTGTTTTGCACTTATTTGTTTTCCAACCATTGAAAGGTCCACTGCCTGTCTCCAATTTAGTTATTAATTCCAAAATGTCTGTCAAGCATAAGCAACTGGGATATACACATGTTTTTTTTCTTAATGTTTCCACTCTGATGCTGTTGTTTCCCTTTGTTTCCGCAGCACAGATGTCTTTATTTGCACCAGCCCTATAAACCATTACAAACACTGCCCGTATGAGAAGGTAAGCCCTCGGCCAATCAGCCACATCTATTCTGTCCCCATTGGAAATTATTACTGTCTTAACCTTTTCTACTAATCTCATCTGCTGTGTGTGTGGGTGTGTGTGTGTGTGTGTGTGTCCAGTATGCCTGGGTGGAGCAACACTTGGGTCATGACTTTCTGGAGCAGGTCATCCTGACCAGAGACAAGACGTTGATCACCGGAGACATCCTCATAGACGACAAGCCTGACATTCTAGGTGAGGATTGTATACGTGTGTGTGTGGGGGTGCTCGCGGCACGTCACATCTGCAGTCTCCAACAACAACAGTGTAACTTTTACTACTCAAAATTCTTAGTCATTATTAAACAGTTGATTTCCTACAGAGGTGGACAAACATAAACAGTACACTTTATTTTTAACGTTTCACGGGAAAGGGATTTTAGGGTGATGACTAACAGATGTAAACTGGAAACGTAGCGGTATCTCGGGAAACGTTGCATGGGGTTCCTGCAATGCAAATTAGCCAAAATGCAATTAAAGAGCAGGACAGAAATGCTAATGTTAGCCTAAACTCTTATAGCATCCAGGACCAACTTCCACACAGTGGCTGTGCTACCATGAACAGGGCTTTTTTGGTGAATGTGACTTGTAACCCCACACAGTTAGTTAAAGATGTATGAGCGGTGTGTTCGTATGATGTATAATGAGGATGTGGAGAAATTCACAGCTTGCCTAATTAAGGTTGCAAAGCTATGATTGGACAATTGCTGTTCTGGGGGGAGGGGTTTAGCGGACAGAAATAAAACAGTTCTCTGATCTGAAAAACTGCAGATGACGAAAAAAAGCAAGGAAATGTAAATGTGTTTCTAAAAGTAGAAGCATTCAGTGTGAATGAAAGTGTGATTCAAAGAATAAAAGGGAAACAAAACATGAAAGGAAGAGGATTGTGTAATCCTGTTAGCGTAGTGTTATGTGGTCATCTTCTTCAACGCCTAATTTGCACATTATAAGACAGCTGCCAGTGTGTGCACTGTTAGTCGGGATGTGTTGGGTTATCTGCAGCAGCGCTCTGTGTTACATGTGTGCCTGTCACTTACGTAACGTTGGCGCCTGACATGTCTCTCGATCAGGCGTGGAGCCCAAACCAGCGTGGGAGCACATCCTGTTCACCGCCTGCCACAACAAACATCTTTCCATCAGCCCCCCCCAGAGACGACTCCTGTCCTGGTCAGACGACTGGAGGGCCATCCTGGACAGCAAAAGGCAGTGAGGGACCCCTTCACCCACGGGGGCCCAAACACGCCACCACGCCGCTGTGCGTCGAGGCCCAAGAGGGGGTCGCTGTCTTGCATCATCAGCCAAATTAGTTGATAATATAGAGGTTGGATGTTTTACACAAAGCAGGTACTTTGCCTGGAGAGGACGTTCACTTTTGTGACCACAAGGGGGCACACTGAGACTGTGTGAGAGTGTGAAACGAGGCCGACAACCACCAATTTTACTGAAACAACTGTGACAACACAAAAAGTTGAACATAAGGACAAAATGATTTCTAAGTGGATAGACGGACTGGACTTTTTATTTTTTTCTTACTGTGGACATTTCTCTTCACAATCAAACAAATGTTATGTTTGAGTCGCTGGAGCGGGTTATCCACGGCCTTCTTCACAAAAGGCTTATCGGGTTAGTTGACCATATTGCGTTATATTAATGAGTCAGTGCAGCGTGATTCACTCACAGCAACAGGGCACTCCACTACACACTGACATTTGCAGGAAAAGATCATCTCCACTAGTCGCAGGCACTGGCCAGTAATGTGCAATACATACACATAGAAAGTGACCTGGACTGACAAACACTGTAACTGTTACATCAGGTCATTATTTTACATGTGCACTGCAATGTGTCTTGAGTCACTGAGTACCACTGCCATGCAAATGCAGTGTAGAGATATCTCTTAAGGTTTTAAAGAGCTGATGGGGTTATATTGGTGCTTTTTTGTACTTAGTTCCTCCGTTTCTTAATAATCTATGCATCTTAATACACACCAATGAGAAAAATATATATATAATTGCACACATTCTGTACATATGCATGTGCCAAAACCATCACTGTTATATATTAGAGTAACAGTTGGAGTGTGCTGAGTGTGTTTAAAATATTAGAGGACGAGAAGATGTTAAGATGTTTATTTAAAAACATGAGAAGGAAAGTAAGACTCATTTCTACATGTAAGAAAACTCAATAAAACAGATGATTTATATTGTTAGATGCGTATCTTGAACGGACCATCTTTTATTGATTTCAGGTTAAATCTCACAGTTTGCCTATTGTAAAATGAGAAAGTAATATTACCTCAATGTGTCAACAAATAATACACAGCACTGGCATCTGTTTTAAGACATGTAAAGTATAAGTAGTGGTCATCTATGCTGTCATTTCTGATTAAATGTAACTTGACAAAAATGTCGTAATTCATGTATACTGTACCTTGACGCTTTTAAGTTTGTTTACATAAGCACATTTTTGGGTTTTAAAACTTGACTGGCAGAGTACTTGTATTTATTTCAGCATGTCATTCTGAGTGGAAAGATTGTACACAATATATCCACATTTTATGAGCCACAAAACTGCATTTGTCCGCTTCATCCAAGGGCTGCAAAACTCTTTGTGAATGTCTTCTGTCTAGCTTTATTTTAGTGAGCAAACACTTAAGAAAAGAACAGGATTTACATTGTTCTTCATAGAAACGCTGTAAGTACGTAGACGTTGAATCTCAACTATTTCTGGCAGCCCAGTCATGAACTACTTTGCTGCTAATGTGCTTTGTGCGTTATGGAAGATGTGCTGAGTGCTACTGTGCCTAGTGTAGTGTACAAAATCAAACGCGCTTGTTGTCCATGGGATGTTTTAATGCTTTATTTTTCATTCCACCTCGATTAAAGAAAGCAGTACGGTACAGAAGGAGGACCACGGCACTTTTTAAGAATGAATGCTTGTCAGTTGTGTGTGAGCCATTTAGTTTTATCAACAAATGTCTCGTGTTTGTGGTCAACGTGATACTATCTGAAGTTTTCTTTCCATTTTGATTCTGTAAACACGAGCCCATATATGAACCACGATGTAACCCCGACGGTGTTGCTGCATAGCCAGCAGCGTGTCATCCGTCTCCACTGTGGTTTGTCAACAGGACAGGATGTGTAGAGACAGATGTTAGATAACCCTATCTGCCTCACACACTGTTGGATCTTGGGTTCTTCGAGGTCACGTACCTGAGGTCTGTTGTGCTGCTCGGTCGAGCTCCGTCTCTTGGGTGTAATTTTAGAGTTATGTTGTTAAAAGGAACAAAACCTTCTACGTAAGCCTTCGCTGGGTTCTGAAGGGCTGGAGCCCATCCCAGCATGCATTGGCAAAAGGTGCAGGGAGATGAATTTACTGAAACTAATGCTTATGAAACATAACCAGAGCGAAATGGTAGGAAAGTCCACCAAAGTCCATGTGGTCTTTGACCAGATTTTTGCATTTGGCCAGGTTTTCTCAGCTTACATAAATATCTGGTTCAGATATAAGGCTGCAACAAACAATTATTTTCTTCACTGACTAATCTGCCAATAATCTTCACAATTTACCGTTTAGTCTATAAAATGTTGACGTTTAGCAGAAGCCTCAAACTGAAAGTCTGCCCTTACGGCTGCTCTGATCTACTGCGCACTCACCGTACACACAACATACATACAAGTTTAAATCTGCATATTCTTTTAAAGTCTGACTGAAGCCATTTTTATTCCACCAAGCTGTCTCAGGCCGGCACACATTTAAATCCCACATCAGTTCATTAAAGTTCCTATCCTTAAATGCCAGAACTTTGCATCAGTCTGCTTTCTTATGGCTGTGAATTCAGTCAGATTAACACCCTTTGGCCTCTGCAAATACTGATATTAAGGTGTGAAACTTGGTTCAGATGATGTATACTGTAAGTGTAGGCACAGTGTCAAGATAGTGGAGATGTTTGGAGTGTTTGTGTAAGGGGGTGGAATCGAACTGAGAGTCCAGGGAGCGTTGCTGCTGGCCTGTTTCATTTCAACAAGGTACAGGATAATGGCACAAAACACAAACAGCAAGTAAAGCCCTGGTTCTTCCTCTGCCGTCATCACGCCAAAAATATAC
>JAVQJD010084946.1:0-28925 GCA_036023655.1 Nannoperca australis | reverse complement strand
ACACCAAACAAAAAACCCATAAGTACAAAGTTAAATAACAAAAAGATTTAAAAGAGCAAGTAAGACGAGCGGAGCAACCGTATCAGGCAGCACGCACTTACAAGCGCATGCGCACACATAATATAACATATGATATACATAACATATTTAATGTTCTCTTTCGGATTTAGCGCAAGTTCAACATAAGCTCTCTGCCATGCGAACTCATAGTTAAAACCAAGCATATCAGTGCTCTTAGAAATTTGAGTGTGAAGCGATTTTTTTGTAGAATTGAGACTATGTAACTTTATCTGGACACAATTGACAATTGTGGGATGTTAGTAAATGCTAAAACATGATGAACGGTAGCACGAGTAACAAGTTTAATCAAATCTGCGAAGTGACACAGTAATGTCAGTTAAAAATGGCTAACTGGTAAAACCAGGCCAAGTACGGCTGTAGCAGCAAAACAATTGAGCGTGTTGAATAGAGCAAGGCTGTGTTTAATAATGTAACACCTCAGTCATAAGAGGAATATTAGGTTATTCTTTCTTTTGAAAGTTACAGTCTTGCTTTTCTTTTGTCAGCTTTCATTTCAAAGGAAAGGTCACTTTTGTTTTCTTCATGATCCTTATTTTGAGTATACAATGCAACAAGCTGTGCGGTGTGGATGGTCTATTAAATGTTTCCATCTGCGGTGCTTTTAATGCTGTTCTCTATGCTCTATGAAATATCAACAGTGACACAAAATGACTGAAAAGCTGCCAAAATATTGGAGAGGAAAACAGATAATTGGCTCTGACGGTTACATGGCAACACCGAGCAGCGTTTCAGGTGGTCCTCGGACAGTAGCCCCCTCCCTCAGCAGCTGCAGTGCTGGCCAGATGGGATGTTGTTGTACACAGCTACAGCATTAGCTTCAGCCAGCTGGGAGGGTGTTGAGAACTGTTGAGGAATGGATGCAGAATCGTGTCGCCTATCGACTTCACAGCCTCGGCTCAGTCTGAGCTTGTCTGTACACAGCTACAACTAATCTCCAACCCGGCTGGAGATCCGAGGTGTTTCTATCAAATATGTTCAAGTCAAGCCTCTCGACTTTCATGTTTTTTTGTAGTTCCTTTCCTGGATTGTTGTTACTTCCTATCCATCAACACGTTTCTTAAAATACCTAGATTTGCCTCGCGATCTTTGCCTATCCTCTCCGCATTTCATCTCTTCGTTTTAATGTAATCCAAATGATTTTAGAGAAGTATTTCAGATGTATTGCACACTTGCAAACATACAAGCTGCTGTGATGTATGTACAATGGGTGTGTGTGTTTGTGTTACAGATGTAAAGAGTGGAGATAGAGTGGTGTTTTGTATACATGTCTGTTTGTATCTGTGTATGGGAAGGAGAAAGCAGAGATGGAGTGTGTGCCACTGAAAATGTGAGTGTGCCTGACTGTTCCTGTGTTGTCTTCTTCTTACGCCCAAGAATAAAAGTCTGGTGTCTTGTATGAGTTTATGCGTGTTTGTGTGTTGTGAGCGCACGTGCCAATTAAGGTCTGCATGCTCACGTGTGTGTATGTGCATGTCGCAGCAGCCCAGGATGTCTCCCCAGTTGTGTTTGTGCCAGACTGGCTGACCTACCAAGTGCCCCAGAGCTGTCACATGACTGTGTCACACGGGACCCTGCGACAGAGCAGCACAGATGAGGTGCCAGTGCTGCCTTTGCCTGCATGTGTGTCTTAATTATTACATAACTTCAGACTTAATGCCTAACTGATATTTACTACTACTACTACTACTACTACTACCTACCTTGTGTGTGTCAGGACAGGCTCTGTAGGTACAAGTGTGCTTATGCGATCATCTAACTGAATCCTAAAGGTAACTCTGACTTTCTGGTTTCATGTCTTTGTGCTGGTGTGCATTGTTTCCCATCATCCACTGCTCGTGCAAGCATATTAATACAAAACCTAATATTGTACAGTTGTACAACAGTCTGTGCTAGTTTTTCATCACTGGAAAATGACACATACTGTTGTTTGGAGTATTGTAGCAGTATTCAACAAGCTTGTTGTTTCTAGCAACGATGTAATAATTGTCTTTTATTTGGTATACTTCCTTAAAACGCACAATGGATCACTAATAATAATAAATGTATGGGAGGCTCCTAGTAAATTTAGTGGAACCTAAAACTGCATTATGTGTGCTCACAGTGTGGGAAGTGATGGTACCTAAACAGACAACCAAAATCAGTTTTCAAAATTTTATATCAAAGCAAGACGACAAGTCCATCTTTGTACTTTTTGAAAGAAGAAATGACGGAACGATAAGGTGAATTCATTAGCAAGTAAACACACCCTTGCTTAATTCAATTCACTCTGAGGGTTTTGCTGATTCAGTCTGTGTTGGTCTTGTATGAGAAGAAGCTCATGTTAGCAAACGACAGCTAGATATTGCTATGTGACTGACATTACTGGTTCAAATCACTGACTTGTACTTGTGCTGCTACTAAACTACGTTTAAGCGTGTCAGAGCTAAACTTTTTTTTTTTTTTTCATAAAAGTAAAACAAATAAATGCACCTCAACGAGGTGTTTCTGCTTTTGGTCATTTCCACTTGCTCTCAGTTAGGTTAGACTTTTTAATGCTAGTAATCACTGTTGAGCAAAATATACACAGTCTTGCTTTAGTTACTTAATTGATTTACATTTTTATCAAACAAAACTTGAATAAGTCACCGATACAACCTGATATCTTGGAAATAGGTTGTAAGACAAAATGACTGCAATTGTGGTGATCATTGTAGAAAGAAGTGTTTGCTGCAGTAAATAAATGTGACATCAGCCTTCTGAAAGCCTTTAATTAATGTATGACACCTGTCAGGCAGGAGGAGGCAGCAGCCAGGCAGCCTTAAAAAATGCCAGGCAATGCCAGATGCCTGATAAGTAGTAAAACCAGGCAGCTAGATACCAACCAAGCAATAATGGATATCCCAACAGACTGCCCTGAATTATTGTGCTTCCTGTTAGGCACCTGGCCGCCTCCAGCAGCCTGCAAGGCGATATTATTACTTTGCTGCCAACCTTCTGACATTTCTAGAATGCAGTGTAATAATATTTTGCCACTAGCTGTTTGACACCTGTTTTCATTTTGACCACCAGCATTGCAATCCCACCTTAAATACACCAAAATCCCTTAAATTGCAGTTTGTATTTTGTTGAGCTTTCCGTGAGATGCACTAATGTGTTAATAGCAGTTTCTCTTCTTTCTTTTTGCTGATGAATGTCCAACTTCTAACATCTCGTCTTAAAGCTCACGGGTGTCATTTTGTCTGAAGTGGATGTCTGATGTCAAAGAAATTACATATGTTTGTCATTTTTGCCTCTCGTTGATTGGCACGGGCACCTAGTTATAGAGAAAAGTGGAGGTGCAAGATTATTGGCAGGCAGGGGCAGGTATGGCAGGAAAATGACTGTGCTCTCCGGGGAAAATGTTACGACAAACACCAAACTCCAATTAACAATTCCTTATGTGTCTGTAAAAACATATAACTCCAGAAGCACAAGCCCAAAGGGCGTCGTGGACATTCTTCTTGTCAATTTAGCATCGATATAATCCGAATTAAAGGACGAGTTGTAAGATCAAAAGTGGGGATGTGAAAGCACACCTTTGCTCCCCCAAGTCTAATAGTGGGGGTAGCTCCGCTTGTTCAATTGTTCAGGTGCCTATGGTGATGTGTTGCGTATAATATATTTTAGGTGATTTCTTGATGTCTTTGGCGTGACAGTACGCACACACAGTATGAGAAGATGAGGACATGTACCTCAACATGCAGAGCTGCTGTTCTTGAAACAAGCCGAAAGGCTTTACTGTGTTACTTCAGGTTCAGTCACGGCGAATCAAGTGTATCTGAGTCATGGCTTTAATATGAATCCATATTTATTGTATGACCGTGTCGGTCTAGATCAAGGCAGTGACCACAGCAATGTACAATTCAGATGTTTGCGTAGAGTCTGAGTCTGTTCTGAATCATTTACCCTAACAAAAATATTCACTTGCATTAGATGCCGGGAAATTTTGTGCTTTTCATGTTAAGTCCTTTTATGGTGTTTTGTCACTGCAAGTACACTGTGTTAACACATGATGTCATGAATCCAGTTAATACCACAGTTTGAAGGTGATGGTTTGGTGTGTTTTCAGCACAATAACATTTGTATTTCATTTGAAATGTATCTTTATGGTACTTTGAAGAATCTGCTTGTCCACATCTCAGAGCAGAAATATAGTGAAATCTTACTATCAATGTTTTATTTAATGCAATACAATTCAATCAGTTTGCTGAATCTTAGGGGCAATTAAAATGAGTAAAAAAAGCATAATTTCATATGATCAAGTGTGTGATAATGATAGCTTGCTATATAGCACATGGAGTGTTGGGTATTTTGATGTAGGTCACTCAGTAGGGGGGCAAACCTACTGAGCCCACTAGGCTCTCACATCAAACAGAAGGCCCTACAGCCTGAGGTCTAAATATAATCTACAGCTGACACCAACTCAACCTTCTTAATAACATATGGCTCTGTAGCTGCAATACAATTCACTCAATCATTGTAATAAATTATTGTTTTTGAGGAAATACATTCAAATGAAAGCAGACATTTAGTTTTTGTCCGTTTAGTTTCATTTGTGTTGCTTGTTCATGAAGCCAACTAATCCTCATAATTCCCCAGTCATCATAATTTTATTATGACAGATTAATAAACAATTTATGGGTCAGTTTATCGTTTATCTTTGAACTGTTGCCACAGTGTGTTAAGCCCTCATATGCGTTTTCATCCTGCCATTAAAAATGTCTAATGCTGCCTCTTATCATAAGCTGTGTAGAAGCAGGACACTGATGCCACTATAGGTTGGTTTTTATCTGATTGCTGTAAAATATTGCAGGTGATTGTGATCATATGGTTTTACTCTGACTGTAAGCCAAACACAAATCTTTGTTTGCTGTTTCCTGTATTTTTTAAATGACATGAATTCATTTTGCACTCTGCTCACTTGCAAAGAGGAACGTTGTTGCGTGAAATTGATATTGTGTTTGTTCTGATAACATCACAGCACCTCAATTCTGCTCCTCGTCGTTACAGCTGTATTTCTGGGCGATACACGACAGGCAGGACAGACGTCACATAAGCACAGAACACTCTGTTTCCTTCTTTATCTATGGTAATGGTTACCCTGGTGACAGCATCCCTGCGGTTGCTGTGGAGACCCAGCAGTAGAAGCAGCCCTGCTGTCAAGCTGAACAGGGCTGTTTTACTCTTACCTCAAATAGGGTCAGTCTCTGCATTGTTTCTTTTTATCTCATGATGCTGTTTTGATGTATGAGGTTGACATTTGAAATTGAAAACAACTCTTTTAAGTTTATTTTATGCATGTAGGTATAAGATAGGTATATGATATATTATAAGAATTCTCTACTCCTTTTCCTCTTTTAATCTCTTCTTCTTTGTTTTGGAGGACATTAGGCTATCAAAGCCTTGTTAAACTGAAAGTGTCTTGAAGTAGAAACTGAACATGGATGGTTCAAAAAGCCCTCGTGTTCTTAATTTGTTCACTATAAAACATATCTGAAACCTGAGAGGCAATAAAGGAGCAATTGTTCCTTACTTTTTCTCTCTGTCTGTCAATATTGAGTAAGGTCTCAATGCAAACTGCACGACATGGAGCTTGACACAGTAATAATTGTTCAACTTAAACAGCTGTGAAAAATGACATTTAGGTTTGGCATTTTGTGACTTTTTGTGCTCTCCCACCCCCATACCAGTCCAAAGACCCCCCCACCCCCACACACACACACACATACAAAAGCAAAAACTCATGCAGTCTCGTTACAGCATTTCAATGGCCTATTTGTTGAAGGGAGGTGAAATATTCACTATGGATGCGGAGCTGCAGGATTAAATGATTCATAACGTTTCAACAGAATCACATCTTCCATGTCAGTAATGTTTATGCACATTTTTTGCTCATGTATTTGTTCTTTGTAGTCCCCTCATGCTGCACACACATAGAACATATGACCATATAACCTAAGCAGCCTTAGGTCCGTGCTATGTTAGCTTAGCTCTTATGCCGGCTCTCTTCCTGCGCCCGCAGCAGCCCGCAAACAAAAATGTTGCGAAGTTTGACGAAGCTACTGGCGGCATCATCCTCACGCACCAGCACCGTATCAGAATTGAAAAGAAGCTAGGTGTTAGCTAGCATTTATTTCTAACCTGTTGCTCTAAAAAAATGTGCATCAGATTTAGTTCATCCTCATTGCCGCATGTTGTGACAGTATAACTTCGCACCACCAATAGGAATGCTGAAGTGACAAAAGCAACGTCACACACCTTCACACACAATTTTTATATTTTGCTTTGATGAGTCAAAATCATGTTGTACTTCCCCCGTTGTATATATGATCTGTAAAGCCTGGCCGGTTGTTCCATTTTTCCATGTTGTGGTCCTTTTTTGAAGGCTACTGTTAATTTTTGACATTGATTTAAAAAAATGGCATTTGCTGGCGCTGCACTGGCTCATGTGTTCAACCAATCAATGTACATTTACGTCCCTCAAGGTTCCTCTTGTGTAGGAGCTACAAAAGTCCCTCAAAATGGTGTTCTAAGAACTATGATCGTTCCCAGTTCCTGCAGTATTTCATTTCCATTTCCATTCCACTGAGCTCAATTTGACAACATAGTCTTACATCAGGCGTTCTGATTGCAAGTCAAGCAACACCAGGCCAACTGTCATGTCAAACTCAAAGCAGCTCCCATGTGACAGTCCCAAGAGAAACCACGTCAAGTCAAGTAGAGCAGGATGAGTGATGAGTGGAAGTCTTTTACTAGTTTTTGTTTTAAGCCAAGGATGAAACCCTACTCAATCTTTTCTTCTTGGTGCTTTCCTCATAAGTTAAGGTAGGAATGTTTATGTTCTATGCTTTATTATTAATTAGACTGGACTAGTAGACATCACCAAGAATGTTCTCTCATGAAATATATATATATATATATATATATACATATAACAATATGTCATATAAATCATAATAAATGTTTCTCAAAATCTGTTCAGATAAAACATCTTCTTTTGTGCCTGAGCCCCTGTTTCTCACCCCAGTGCACACTAGTTTTCCCCTTTTAAACACTACATTATTTGAGAGTTGATGATGCTGAAAACATGCATTTAAGTTTAGTGGGATTGCAAAAACTTCCACCATAGCAGATTATGTGTCAATATTATGTGTCTCTTTTAAATGAGCTGATGATGAATTTACAGAAACTGAGGTGCTTCACCATTAGCCCTTAGCTATTGTATCCATCCATCCATCCATCCATAATGTGTGTAAATTAGAATTGACCATGAGGAGGTTATGTTGCTTGGTTTTGTAGAATAAAAAAACAAAAACAATGAGTTAAAATAGAATTGGCATAATCTTGAAATTATTTGTTTTCCAATTTTATATAACTATTAAACCTTGTACTTGTAAAATTGTACTTTCCTTTTATATTCACAATGTAGTTGATATAATATTCTGTTGCAGTCAGTTCACACATTGGGTAGCTGTTGTCGTCAGGCAGTTTTTCTCACCCTTTGGCAGTTCTTCTGAGTATTACTGAATAATGAGGGCACACTTTCCCTTAACTCTATTTAGAGAATAACAACCATCTCAGGATTGCTGTTACACTGCTTGTGTTTTACATATACAGTGAGATAAATTATTATGTCACACCTTCCATCCATTCATCTATCCATCCTGACTGATACTTTGTTGCGTTCCTCGCACAAACAGACGGTCACTCTGGGTCACTTTATTGCTGTCAGATCCTGTCAAAGCAACAGTCCTGGTCACATTCATCTGTTGGCAAATACAGAAACTATTTGATTAGTGATTCTCCTTGCGTTATCATCTATTGTTCTGTTTACCTGACCATCCATCAGTTCGACAGTCCATCCAAATTGTTTTCTGTTGTCGCCTACACACAGACAGATGGATGCCCTGAATAGTTCCAGGAAATGGTTACATGTCTATCCTGTTGGACGGCCTCACTATGTTGGACAAAACCTACTGGCTTAGAACCATCCTTACTCCCACTGAGTCTTGTACCAGTGCTTTGACTTGCTACCAGCACTCCCACTATAACCACAAAGGCGTGATTTTTTAAGAGAATCTTTTTTTTTAAACACATTGGAACTGAAAAAGAATCATATTTCCTCATTCTCAAACTCACTTTTCTCCTCAGGGACCTTACACACATGGTGTGAAAGTATGATCTTCATTTGCCTAGCCTTTCAGAAGTTTTGTCAACGTAAAGTTTACCACCAACAACTGAACTGAATGCCTAGGCCTTTAAAGACTTTAATGTGTCTACTGTATCTGATTGATCAAACAATAGTTTTTGTTATATTAACACAAAGTTCCACTGAGGCTCATGTGAATGTCATTAGGTTTGCAGTTATTTGGTCATAAATCAAAGCCCAATATTTGTCAAAATACTTCAGTCTGAATCAACTGACCAACATTGCCTTCCACATAGCACAGAACACTCGAGCAATCGTTTATACCTACAGAAATTGACAAATTTAACTGTAAGAAAGACATGCAGATGCAGCACTGGACAGGTTAGTAGAGAAGTACTGTGTGCAGTTTACCACAGTTTCTCACGATACACTGAATTCCCATTGGATTTATCCTTGCTACCAGCTCACACTGTTACCTTGTGTAGCTTTGCGATTTTCACTACCCCTAAATCTGTACACACTTATTATTGTATGCCTTTACTAACATCAGAATGGAGATGGTGAAAAAATGTTTTGCTTAAGGTTCAGGCATTGTTAGTGTGCCCAGGTTTCGGCACACTGTGTTCTTTTGTTTCATCACTTGGTGAGCTGGAAGATTTTCTGCCATTATACTAACACCACTATTTTGCTTGGACTAATGAGGTGAAACAACAGTGTCTTCATTATTGTGAATCAGGTGACACTCCTCTGCACTCCAGCCAAATCTTATAAAGTAGACTAGGACGTCTGGTGTAGTTTAATAGAAAAATCATGCCCAGTACAGCTCTAAGATGAGATAAAGATTTATTATTTTTCCTCTGGCCTGTTTAATAATAGCTATAATGAAAACTTGCCAACAGTTGGCAGATTAACCAGACTCCCCCTCCTCACTTTTCCCTCTGAGCTTCACAGAGCTGAGGACCAGTTGGCTCAGCACCATTCTCACACTTCCTAGCCACCTGTCCCGCTCACAGTCAGGGTGGCAGCATGGATCAACTCTGCTTGGCTCACAGCTCCAAGTACACTACACAGGACTGATGAGGGCAAAGCCATGACCATAGACATTTGCCATTATATTATCACAGGCATCTGGGAATGGCCAATCTGAATGGTGAGAAAGCTTGTAGTGACCTGGCAAGGCTTTACAGGAATGTGTTGGCATCTACAGAGATTCAGCAGGGCATCAGTGGGCATAATGCCAGCTGGCAAGGCACTATGGTCAATACATAACATGACACTAGTCTAAAGCCTTGTAAATGGCCAGTAGTGCTTTGTGCACCATTTCCATGTGATGATCCTCATAATCTGCTACAAGCTGAATGTTCTCGCACGGAAACAGGCAAAACATCCTGTTTGTTTTGTGCAGATAGATAAAACAGGTCAATTCTGCTCTGATCCACATTTATCCATCTTTAATCTACACTTTCTGTTATACCAACCAACCATCCATCCATCCATCCTGTCCATATTTGTTCTCAGTGGAGGTTCTTCTTTCCTAGCGTTTTGTCAGAGGTCTGATGGTAGAGTCACATATGTTGCTCTCAGCCAGAGCAGGTGGCTAGCTGTTGGAGGAGAAAACACTCAAAACACTGCTAACAGTTATGCATATGGTACAGTCCTTCCATCCATCCCATTATCCATCTATCATCATCATTCCATTACTCCAGTCAAACAAATTATTCCTAATAGCTATCCACACGTGTTCCTTTCTCAAAGAAACAAATGGTTAACCATTGAATGAGTCGTTCTTCTTGCTTCTTATTCTTTCTGTCATATATTGGTTGTTAATAGGACATGGGTTAAAATGTGCTGAAACAACTCTAAGAAGAAACTTACTATAGACTAATCCAAATCAGTATCGATATCTATCAAATGTCTAAGAGAACAATTAGGTTTTGTCTTTTTAGTACCAATACCCTGAATGAAAATAAGCATTACTTATTACTACACATATTCAATTTTGGGCCGCTTGGGGACAGCAGAACAAGCTGTAAACACAACATTGACACATTATCACCATTTATAGTTATATTGAATCTTTGCCCATTTACACATCCAGTGGTCACAGAACAACTTTCATTGGAATCATGTTTTTGTTTCCAATATTCACTCTTTTAGCTCGATTTTAGTCTCCACTAATTCCTGAGGAAAATGTCTGACTCATTCCACTGCTGAATGCTCTACTATGTTCACCAGATAGTTTCTTAACTTATTTGTGTGGCATTGATGCTTGGCAGAGAGTGTATCATTTGTACATCAGAGCGTTTTTGCTGAAAATGGCTTCCTGTTGCTGCTGGAAATCAGAATCAGAAACAGAAATCCTAATATAATAGTGGAGAAATTTACAATAAATAAGGTGATGAGAGTAGAATTTGTGGGCTGGAAACCCCAAACATTAGCTAAAAGATGCTAAAATGCTCTGTATAGCTAAGGGGAACCACATTGTAGGGTTATAATTCTCAGTACTTTTAGTGGTATAACTACTAAGTGACTCCTTTCACAATACACATAGTCCTTTGATACATTGTTTTATATATGGGCTAGTGTAGCTTTAATATCCCACTGATGTAAAATATCAGCTTGGTAGTGTTAGGTAATTGCTATGTCATGTCAGTGCAGATTTTAATTGATTTTGAAGTTTGACTGTACATATGCTGTTGACTGTGAGCAGGTGTACTCGTCTGTGGGGGGAGAAATCCACACTATGTACATAGTTACCAAGATACTGCTGCAGCATATCAACACATCATATAACAGTCCTCCTTTAAACATGATGTTAGCTGGAGTCTTTGTGTTCACTTGCTATCAGCATTCATTCCCTTTCACTTCTCCATCTGTGTGAATAAACACTAAATGCTGAAAAGCTGTAGTGGTTCTGGATGAGATGAATCCCTGCAAAAACAAATATGTAATTTTTGTTTAGTTTTAAATAGCATGTTACTGTACTTTCTCTGTGGTGCCCAAGTAATTGCCACTGCCATTTGTAGCTTTGTTGTTTTTCTCGTCTCTCAAACCAATGGACCACTGGAGCTCTGGATGCTGCAACTAACAGACAACATAAGGAGAAGATTAATTATAGGTTGTTAATGGATTCATTTCCTATTTTAATGGCATTTATGTTATGACATCCTATAACAAGGAACAGATTGCTCGGTGGTGGTAGTTAATAGCGAGCCGGTTTAAATGCTTTATAGCAGGTGTCCAGAGGATATACAGCAGCTAAGCCCAGAGCTGGTTCTGTAACGCGTCTCTTGCTCAGAATCACTGTCTTTTAATTAACCAATTCTCCACAGAGACATGGGGAGCGTGGGAAGTGTGCGACACACATTTAACAGCTTTGCAGGCTGAAATGAGTGTGCGCTTAAATAACTCTACTACTCTGCCTGGCACCAACTTCCCTCCTATGATATTTTACGTTGAGAACAGAACAAACCTCAACGTCAGCCTGGAGTGATGCCAAAGCCAAACCTTTCTACTTCAAAACAAATGCAATAAACTGTCACCCAGTGATGCAACCAGCAAGACAGTCAGACGGTCAGCCTTGTTTTTTCTCATCTTTCAATTCCACTAAAGCTAGGTGCCTTTGATATTGAATGTATTAGACAGGATAATCGCCTCAGTCTGCCAAACCTTCTGGCTTTGTTGAGGCAACAGAGAAGATGAAGGCAGTTCACAGAATGGAGATAAAGGCCGAAGCTAAATGCTTTGACTGGATGCTATCTCTGCTTCTCCATTACCATCTATCTGCATCATGAGGTGTCAAATTAAAAAAATGAAAAATGACTGCATCATGCTGTCAGTGCTTACAAATAACCCACACCAAACTTTGCATCGAAAATATATTTCAGCCTCATCAGTATTGGTCTGAGTCTGAGTGGTTGTGTATGTTCTAGGAATAATAAATCCACAGGCTAGCATGACTAACCTAACAGATCAGATTAGTTTCTGTGAAATCACATCTGATTAGGGCGTGTGTGTGTGTGTCCTAATTTATACACTCTGGAACATCTAAATAAATTCCCTATGCGTTATCCTCTAAAAACATAAGTGACCTACTTTCGACATTATTAAAATTTTTCTACAATCGCAGTTTGAGGTTTTTTTTTTTTATCCCCTCGGATCAGTGTGTGTGAGACAGAGGAGAGAAAGAGGAAGAATGTGTGTATGTGTGCATTTGCCAGAGAGTAGACGAGAAGTGTGTATGCTCTCATGATGAGTGTGTATGAGTGCAAGCAGAGCAGTTTAAATCTCCTGGCAATTGGACAATTGTGGTGGCATTATGAGGACTAATGATGTGAGGACTTCAGCTCTCTGTGTGTGTGTGTGTGTGTGTGTGTGTGTGTGTGTGCATTTGTGTGTGTTTATGTGTATGGAAGGGCACATGATAGATGAGTTACACATAGAACTAAAACTGAAGTCACCGTCCGACCTGTGGGACAGACGAGTCAAAGACTACTCACAATGCTTCTGCTGCCCAGAACTCCCAATTAAACAGTATTTCTGCTCTTTCTTTCTTCCACCCCTTCCTCCATCTCCCTCTCCATCATGTTTCCTACAGCTGAGGGAGGTCACCATGAGTCAATGAGACAGGCTGTCTTGCATCTGGACCGCGCTGTGCCCTCCAACCTTTCAGCCACCCCCGGGACTGGAGACAGAGCTGGGGCCAAAGGCAAAGATGCAATGGATGGGATTGACGCCAGACCCGGAGCTGGACCCAGAGTTTGGCCTGAGCGTAAAGTGTTTGCTGAGGCCAGAACAGCGGTTTGGATTGAAACTGAAGCAGGAGCTCGTGCTGTGGCAGGTGGAAAAGTCTTTACAGAGACCGGGATTATGACGGGGGCCGGCGCCTGGGCTGAAGTCGGGGCTGAATGGAGACCGGTGGATGCGGAGGGGGGTGACTTGCCAAGCAGGCACAGGGACCCGGTTGCCTGGCTGGAGCAGCAGAGGCTGCAGTCGCGTGGTGAAGGCCAAAGAAAGCAGACAACCTCCTCATCAGTCCCCACCATGCTGGCAGAGACAGCAGAGCTGCAGGCATCAGAGCTAAGAAAACCTTTAGGACTGCTGTCTAAAGCTGCTTGGACCAGATTCTCCACTTCATCATCATCCAAGGCCTCTTCATCTTCTTCCTCCTCCTCCTCCTCCTCCTCTACAACAAAAGCATCCTCTTTGCCTTCCTCCTCCTCTTCCTCCTCCTCTCCAGCCAGTAACAGAGACAGCCAGACAGTAGGATCAGACAATGTCTCTCTGGTTGTTGTCAACAGCAACTCTTCCAACAGCAACAGCAGCTCCAGTTTGGGTATGGTGCATAGTTGTTTTTAATTTCATCCATGTCATGTCATTTAAATACATTTCAACTTTTGAAATAGTGTAACTAATTGTTGGCTAAACTCCTCCTTCAAACAGCGATTGATCAGTCATACCTAGGCAGTGCAGGCCTGTCAAACTTTGATTTCTCTTCATGCAGAAGCAATATGCATGGGGCTCTAATAAGAGCTAAACTCTACATTTAAAGACTTGGAGACTTAAAGACTATGGAATAAACAGTGCGCTTGTCTGTAAGCTGCAAACGTTAGCATTCTCTGCTAATAATCTCCTTTACTTACGCTAGTAACGTAGCATGACTTCCGAAGCCATTAGCTAATATGAGCTTTTGGGATTCCAAAACAGTGTTCTCATCTTAAAAGCTTTTTCTCCTGAAACACTGTAATAATAAAGCATAAATATAACCTTTGCATTGTTTGCCTAGGAATTTTTTTATTTATAGTGAGATTCCAAATAGAGTACGAATAAAAATTGCATTACATTTTTATACATAGTATAACACTATAATAGACTATACAAGAACAATAAAGTGCATACTTTCCATGGACTCTACATGAATCATTAATCTGTGAGGATGGTGAGTTTTATTCTAGCTTTAGCCTTATCTTGTATGTAGCCATCACATACACATTTCAGGCTCTTTTACAGGGGCAGCAGTAAAGATTTAAAAGTCATCTGGCAGTTTTCAGCCAACTCATGTAGTTAGCTCATGCTAGCTAGCTACAGCTGGTAGCATCTGTTAGCAAAGTTGTCATTTTAGCCAACACATTTGACAGTTACGGTATAGAAATGAGAATGAGCACAGTCAGTTGTTTTGTTCAAGCTTCAGCTAATAACCGTGGTCATCACAATGTAATTTCCAGCATTGCTATCACCCTTACCACCTACACAACCATGATCTCCATCATCCCATCGCCAGCATCATCATTTTCTCATCACCTTTATCATATCGTCATCATCGTCTTTGTCCTCATCATCATCATCATCATCATCGTCCTCATCTTTGTCCTCATCCTCACCACCATGTCTTGTCCCATTTCACTTCCTGACATGCCATCATCTCAATAACAGTGACATCATCAACAAGGTAATTCCTCAACATATATTTTAGTTTCCAGCACAAGAAAGTACAAAAGCTAATATCCCATTGCCCAGTATTTCCTATCCCATCACTTCACATCACGGTCACAATACAACACATCTTCATGTGGTGATGTGAGGGGGGATAAGAGAGGATCTCAAAAGATTTATTGCATTTTCCCTTGTCTTATTACTTTTGCTGTTCCCCTTTTGCTTTGTCCTCATTGCTTTAGCTATTCCTTAAAGGCCAAGCTGTCAATCAACTGGCTTTGGGTGGGCCTACCATCAATTCATGCTCACATGTATCCTGCTTCGGCGGGATCTTTTTAGCACAGACAACAGGGAGTAGGCATGACACAGACTTGCACTTGCGCAGTGTGAACATGGTAGCGGTTTGTTTGAATTGGGGAATGAAATATTGCAGAAGCAGAGCAAGAGTTAAGGAGAGGTCTCCAACTACTTATTTTAACACTTGCACATTTTGTGGAGGAAGATTTCAAACCAGACTCTGTTTTGAGGATGGTGGAAAATGTAGTGGAGAGTCTTGGGCAAATGTCTGCATTGAAAAGTACTGACACTGACAGACATGACACATCTGGTGTAGATTATGGTATTCAGGAATAAAAGGTCTCAGCAAATTAGAAATAGACACCTAAATAGACAAGATAATGACCAGTCACGTCTTATTCTTTGTTTTACAGCAGTTGGTATCCAGCCCTTCTATGATTTTTTATCTTAAAAGATAGCAAACTCACAAGAGTGGTCTGGTATAAATTTGCACTTTAATATTTAAAGTGATACAGTACAAAGTGTTATGCTGAAAATGGTATACTGAAAAGTAACAAAATAAAACAGCAGACAATGCATTTACTGTAAACAAGTGGCACACTTTAATTGCTTTTGGTAAAAAATGTCAACATGCAAAATAAAATAACTTAGATAATCAGTATACGCCTTAGAATCTGTGTATCCTGCTTTTCTGGAGGCAAAATCCTTTAATGACATCACTGTCAGAGATCTGACAGCCAACTTTGTTGTTGATACTGATAAGTGCAAGTCTACTCAGTCGTTCTTGTGCCATGGAAGGTCTCGAGTAGTTCTTGATCAATTGGAGTTTAGAAAAGCTCCACCCTGCAGACGCAATAGTCACACAGTCTTCTTGTGACTGTAGACAGGACAGATGACCACTCAGCTGGGTCACCTGCAGGAGCTGCTGATCCATGGTGAAGGCTGGGAGTTGCTGATGGAGTAGATGTGACATCAATCTCAGTGATCACAGAAGTAGAAGGACCTGTAGAGCAGGGTTCGTCAACTAGTGGCCCGCGGGCCAAATACGGCCCGCCAAGGCTTCTTATCCGGCCTGCAGAATGTAAATAACAAAATGCGCTACGATATTTCACATGATGGTGTAGTGCAGGGTTCATCAACTGGCGGCCCACGGAACACATCCAACCCAACAAAGCTTCTCATCCTGCCCACAGAATATAAACAAAAGACGCTACACAATTTTGCATAATAGCATGATGGGGTAGTGGTCATTGCTGTGGTTTGAATCCACCGGCTGGCAGTGCGGAGTTGTAAGCTTTTATTCCTTCATGAATGGACTGCAGCTTGTGCCATATTTTCATGCATGAATGGGGAGAAACTTAAATTTTTTTCACATGCTCTTATTTAAGATTTAGTTTTATTTATTATTTCACTTTTGCGTGGCTGACAAACAATTTAAAAGGCTTTGCTTCCTGCTTTTTGCAAGAATTTTTCACCAATCCGGACACTGATGGCACCAAAAACTAATTAATAGGTCCTGCCAATCAGGACTGCATTTTGCAATTGCGTTTCATATGTTAAGTGTCTAGTTATCTTTATGGATATTCCATGTTTTTTAGTAATCGGTTCACACTGATTGGATAACAAAATAACATTAATTTTGTAAATAAAGGTGAAAATATCAAACAATAGGCTAATTAGGTCTCTCACTCTCTCTCTCTCTCTCTCTCTTTCTCTCTCTCACACACACACACACACATGCACAATGTCTGCTTTGAAAATTTCTAGCCCTTGGAAAAATGTAGTTGATGACCCCTGCTATAGGGAAAGGTAGTGAATAATTAAATTACAAAATATTAATCTCAAGATATTCTACAATAAACTGAGCAAATAGAAAACCTGCAGTGATGTTAACTTACCAGCCACATCAGCTAATGTTGGAACTGACATGGAAGAGACAGTAGGACCAGTGGATGCAGGTGCTGGTAAGTTCTTCTCACCTGCAGAGAAGGATGGCCCTAGGAACAAAAAAGCTAGCCATATTATGTCATAATAAAAGGTAATATAGCTTTCTGTCAAGAACAAAAACGATCTCACAAATAACATGGTTTATCCTTTGTTGAAAACTCACCTGCTGTATTATCAGCTGAGGAAGTATCAGGGAAGTATCAGATTGCATGAATGGGCCCAATCTGCACTCCAGAGAGGCTCTTCATTAGGCTATACAATATTACACACCACTGGATTCATATAAACTGCAATAAACTTGAGCTTTGGTGCTTTGATTAGCTGCTATTAAAGCATGTTAACCTCTTCCATTTTAGAATGCCTAGTACTTCTACAGTTATTTTGGTTAAAGTGTTATCAGTGACATATTACTCTACACAGACAGTAATATTGTAAAGTAACTTATTACTTTTAAACGAAAGTAACTAGTAATATATTACTATATTATATATATATACATTTTTAAAGTAACTTGCCTAGCACTTTACCCGGCCAAATGTTATTTTTACATAGAAGAAAAAATCTAATCTATAACAAGCTATTTAGGTGAAATATTTGACCAGTAATCACCAAATGCTAGTGTTAAATAATGTTCAAGATCAGTAACATTATACAAACAAACAGCTTTCTTTTATTTCAAACCAACTATGAATAGCTAGCTATACAACTATTTACCAATTAAACTCAATGTGTGTAGATAGCTAGTTAACTAGCTTACTATTATACATACAACTAGGTGGATTAAGATGTCCCGGCTATTTAGGGATGTTTAATCAAATGTTAACTTTCCTAAGACAAGATATACTACCTAGGCTATGTTGTTAACGTTAACATTGGATGAAACATCCCTAAATTACCTTGGCATCTTAAATCCATGTATCTTCCAATCCAACATATCTTCATCCTGCTGTTCTTTCTCATCTTCTGTTTTCTTCTTCTTGCTTCCCTCTGCTCCATCAGGATATGTCCTTTTTTGCACAATACTTTTTTGCTGGTTTGTCCATCGACTAGGACTGTCTGACTGTGCTTGCATCAAAATGCAGTTAACGTCCTTCACAGTGCACATGAATGTGACACCATCTCTGACAGAGGCAACAGGAATGAATTAAACCACTTGTATTTTCTAACCAGTCTGTTAACATAATATTGCGTTTTTGTATCATTACCATCGACTTAAATATATATACACCCTGGTGGCAACGGAGGCCCTAAGCAGGTGCTTAGTTCACTTATTTCTCGGGTGGCTTTGCATGAATTGATAACCCAACCTGGGCCGGCAGGCCCGCCCAAAGCCAGTTGATTTACAGCTTGGCCCTTCAATGAATAGCAAAAGCAATGAGGGAAAAGAAAAAGAAAAAGGAGAAAAGCCAAAGCAAAAGGAAAAAGAATCATTTCTATTTGTACTTCAACATTTATTATCTTTTTCTTTTATTATGGCACTCCTGTGACTCCATATTGGCTCCCTCTGCATTGGTGCTTTAAGTGTATTTAAGATGTTTTTTGTTGCTAAGAGGTAAAATGCATCTTTCTGAAAGTGGAGATTAACTAGGTTAATGGGTCTTTGCATGCCTCTTGAGTGCGTATTGCATTATTTTTTATCCAAATTCAATACAAAATGTAGGGATCCGTGTGGGTGAAGTGGTACATTAAGTTCAGGCAATACAACATGTTGCTGTTAGATCCCTTTCTGAGCATATTGCGCTATCATATATCATGTTACATATGTTGAAAGATATGGCTGGCAATATTCTATAATTCTGTCATTGTAAACAAATGCCATAAAAACACCAAAATCTGTTGGTTAATACACAATTGCTCTAGTGAATATGGCAGCAGGACTGTGTACATGGGATTGACTCATAATAGACTACAGTCTGTATATGTGTTAATGTTAATGAAGGAACATGCCACAACGGTGGCTCATTGATGTGTTCTTAATAGTTTTGGACAGCAGTGCAGCTCTATGACAGTACTTGTTAACTGGATCAATGTATTGTTGGTTTTGTCATTTAAAGGGATTAGTTGACAAATAACCAAATTCTGAATATCATTAGACATTCAGAATTGATTTCTCACTGTTTCCTCCATGCAGAAGAGTTGGTGAGCAGCCTGCCAGCCTGGGACCTCCCCACTCTCCCAGAGTCTCTCCTGTCCACAGTGGGTGACCACGATGTCACACTTCCTGCCAATGTCACCAGCCCTTTCTCCACCCACCAGTGGAACACCACCGTACCTGTGCACACCAGAAACACCTCACAGCACACGACCGCATCAACCACCACCATAAACACATCGCTATCACCCACCACCACCTCAACTATATCGTTCTCCACCTCGGCTAGAGCAAAAACACCATCGGAATCCACCACAGTTTCTCACACCACAAGCCAGGACACTGTGACCAATGACAGCCCTCAGCTGACGACAGTAACCACGACGACGCCCTCAATGACCACTCTTACTGTGACCACTGCTGGTATGATGACACAGGCGGTGACCACTGAGAGTGCTGTAACAGTACCACCAAATATCACTGCTGCAACAACCACGCAGGAAACAACGAGCCTCAAGCTGACCACCGCGGCTACAACTCAGCCTACAACCACCACTACAACCACACCTGCCACTACTACCACCACAACTACGGTCCCCCCAACCACCACCACCACTACTCCTGCTCCAACTACTACAACTACTACACCTGCAACTACTACGTCTGCCACCACTACTAGTACTACCACTATAACCACAACAACAAAGGTGCCTGCCACCACTGTGTTCATCCCGGTCCAAACCACACCGCCTCCCACCACAACCACAGAGCCTCCGTCGAGTACCAGTGCAGAGGAAAGTCCTCTACCATGCAACGTAACCGAGAAGTACTGGGTCAGAACAGGTACGAGACTAATTATTATACGAGAAAATTATAGTTGAAAAAATGATGTATTTCTCAGAAAATACAGAACAGAGAGGAAAAAGAGTAAGATGAATGGCTAAAACATCAAGGCATTCTCCAGAACAATACTTTACCGTTACTTAAGGTACTTTATGTCCCTCATCAAATGACTTAGGACATACTCAATATTATGTACAGACAGGCTTTAACCATTCTTCTGGAAAGATTATTACAGGTAATGATGAATACACGTGAAATGCCATTTGAGAAGCTCAGGCACAATGTACCTATTATGTGTCCAAAATGTAATTACATTCTGACAAATTAATTAAAACTTGTACAATAGCAAGGGCACATTTTCCTTGAGCATAAACACTTACATTAACGAGACGCTTGAGACTGTAGCCTTTGATTACATTTACCAGAGATGTTGTGATACTACAGTACTAAGGCCTTTACTGGGGTTGGCAGCAGATTTGCAAAGTGACCAAGGAGACATTTAACCAAAGGTTAAGTTCCCTTATCAATCCTTACTGAATCTCAGTATTAACATATTATTAATTTATGCAATAAGTATGGTCAGAGTGAGAATGTTAACCAGCTAAATACATTTTGCACTGAGTCTGATTACATAATTCTTTTCTTCCTCAGTTTTGTCGATTGAGCTGCGAAGGAACCGCCTGGACCTGATCCTGAAGCAGAATCTCTCTAAAGGACTGAGCCACGCCCTGCAGAGAGCCCTGAATGACTCCACAGCCTACGCACAGGTCAGCTACAACTAGTAAACAAAATGCAATGGTTGGCCTTTGCATGGCCTTTACTGAGTTATGAACTAGATAATCATTGGTTAGTAACTGCAGGCCAGTGAATAGGAAACACAAGTCAGTAACCAGTGAATAAAGGTCACAGGCTATTAAACACAGGACAGTGACTAGTAAATGTAGTCCAGTAGCTGGTAAACATGGGCCAGTGGCTAGTAAATGCAGGTCAGTGGCTAGTGAATAAACGTCACAGGCTAATAAACAGGACAGTGAGTAGTAAACATGTATCAGTGGCTAGAAAACATGGGTTAGTTTAATAGTTGAATATATAAAGACCATAAGCTAGTATACACATGTCACTTGCAAGTAATTAATGGTCATGGGCTTGTAAACACATGTCAGTGGCTAGTAAAGGTGCTCATAGGCAGTTCATATCATATTCTTGAGTGTGATCGGTTTACAGTATCCTACAGTATTCATAGTTTTCTCCTCCCGCTCATTCACCTCACAAGGACTTACCTGAATGGTGCTAGAGAGGTGACTAATACAGACAGTGTTCCAGTCTGAATAGAAATAACATGCTGAATAGTCAGGCAGTGTTTGCTAAGAGAGGTTATTACACACACACACACTCATGCACTCTCTCATACACAAACAAGGTAATGGAAAATAAATCCAGAATAAATGATTGTTTTCTTTTTTCTATTTCTTTTTTATGTTCTCTTTCTGAAACAATCACTCCTGGAGAAGGAGTTGTCTCTTCCTGCGTATCATCAATATTTACATTTCTCTATTGCTCTCTTCCTCCATCCCCCCTATCTGATTTCTCCCTAGATTTAAGTCGATTGATTTTCTGCCAACCTGTCTGTCTCGCCTGTCTCTTGGTCTGCCTGTTGTGCCTGCCCGCCTCTCTGTCTGTCCACCTGTCTCTCCTCTTCTCACTGTCTGTCTTCATCCGCCTGCTTTATCTATTTTTATCCAGTTGTTTGTGAGCTTGCACTGGTAGTGACTCAGTGTCTCTAAGCTCCAGTCCACTTTCATCTACCCCCTGCCCCACACACACAAACACACACATGCGCTCCTCAGTTCTCATCCTCTCCATCAGATAACGTGGACCATTATTTGGAAATCTGTATCAGCCAATTGAGAGACCGCAGTGGCAACAACAAGGCATAAAATTGGCCAGAGCTTTAAAAGCCATGATATGTAGGCTGTATTTTGGGGCATTGTTGATGGGGGAAATATTGGCTTCAGTAGGGGCAGGGATTGTCAAACAGCATGAAATTAGCATGTAGCATTATTTAATGTGTTGCATCATTGAACAGTATGGTTAACTATAATAGTTTGCCAAATGGGCCAGTTGTACAGCTTTAAACGGCTGGCAGGGACAAAGAAGTGACAGCAGAGGGCAAGGGCTCTGTTGGCTTTATTAGATACAACACTGCTGTTCAAGTATGCATAAAAACCTTGCAACTTCTGCAGGGTGCATGACGAATTCAAAATGGGTTACACTTTATTTTGAGCCCCTGGTTTATCATTACTAAGTAGTATATAAATAATTAATAGAGTTTATAACACAGTATAGTATAGCTGTAAACAGATATATAAAACACTTCTAAGTGTTCGTAATTTATTTGTCACAATAATGTCTTCTACATTATGAAGCACCCATAACAGGTTTATAAACTGTTCATAAATGCATGATAACATAGTAATAATAATCACTTATCTTCATTATATAAGTGATTATTTTCTGCACATGTTTAGAAACAGGAAATAAATGCTCTATAGCAGTGTAGAAATTCTAAGCTAATATATAAATATGCTATACATACATTTATTTAAAAAGCATAAAAAAACCCAATATCAGTATATTATAAACAATTTAAAATCCAAACCCTAACCTACAAGTGAATGGACAAGTGACAATTCAAACACTATAATTAGTGGGTTTTTTTTTTGCTAAGAATAATTTTGTACTGTATAATTAGACCTAGCATCTGTTACAAGAACTCATTTACCTGGATAACTTTGCAGATTAAAACGTGGAACCCTTTGCAGAACCAGAGCATGTTGTAGCAATGTATTTTTTAGGTATGCACTATTTATGCTGTGTTAATACTGATTGATGCTTATAAAATGTTAACTATTGATAATATGTTAGGAGTGTGTGATTGGACATTGCAGTTTATGTAGTCCACACTGTTTTTAATTTCTGTTGATGAACGTGCATCTTATACAGAACTGTATGCATTGTGATGGACATTTCTATTTTCTCTTTCTATTCTATTCTTCACATTTACCAACTAATAATGCTGAATAAACATACTTGTTTGTTATGTATTAGCCTGAAAATAAACCTAACGTAAAGCATGTTTTAAATTTGGTTTATTTTAAATTTTTTAATAGATAAATAAACTGTTAATAAACATGTACAATTTACTCTCAGGCAGGTGTATGAATGTGTTTAAATACTAAAATACCAAATATATGTACTAAAATATATCTGATTACATACATATATACTGTATACACTGTGTTATTACACTTAACAGTTTATACACTACTCACAGATGCTTCAAAAGATGCGTTATAGGTATTAGCAACATTAATAAACACTTATTTTAAATTACTTATATCTACGTATAACTACATTGGAGTGTGTTATTAATAGTTTTTATTCTGTTAATAAATGCTAAATGGTGGGTTAAAATAACATTGACAGCCTTATTGAATTGTTTATAAATGAATAAAAGGAATATTTTTAACATTTCATAATTTTTCATGGACATGGGGACTTAAAATTCTTTACAGTCAGAAATGTTGCAGCACTCAAAAACATTAAAAAGAAATTGTTCAAATTCCCCGCTCATTCCATTTGAGTTAAGATTTAAAATGAAAGATCCGAAAGCTCTCTTTTTGTTTTCTAATGAAATGCAAATCCCAAAGGTGGGTTGCTGGAATAAAAGAAGGTGCCGCTAAATATAATTTAAAACTAAAGGGCTTGACAATCTGGGGGTAAAGCATTAGCCAGGGCTCGCAACAGAAAGTAGATTGATAAATAAAGATTGCAGGTAGGTATTATTTGAAAAACAGGGTGAGCTTTGTTTAATTTTTGTTGGTACAAAGACGAGAGGAGAGGAGACGAGGGGGAGAGGTACTAAGATACAGTTTCACTAAGAGGGATGTGATTTTTCTAGAAAAAGACTAGCCGGGGGCAGCCAGCAAACGCTTACAGAGGAGAGGAAAAGAAGGCTGAGGAAAGTGGAAAGAGCTGTAGTAACAACAGCCACAGCTGCTCAGTGTGGATGAAGGTGGAGGGTAGAGGAAGGTGGGCGGGTGTATAGTTCCAGAAATATGAGCCTCGACTCACAACTGATTGTTGTCTGTATGTGTTTTTTTCCAGGACACAGTTAGTCAGATTTATGACTGTTGAAGGCTTGAGCAAAAATGTGCCCTTGAGGCAGATTTGGCTTAAAAAAGCAATTATGAATATTCTTAGTCTGATACATTTGTATTCAAAAGCCATAGCTCAAGTACATGTGTTCAAAAATGATGTTTTATAACTTGTCTTCTGAGCTTGTTTAACCTGTTAGCACCGATTTCTTCTCTGATACTGTTTGGTTGGTTCTTCTTTGCTGTGTGTGTGTGTGTGTGTGCTTTGAAATGAAAACACAAATATTCTAGACACACTAACATCACCATGTTTTTAGGATATGTGTGCACAGCCTCTTTTGAAATACAGATGTAAGTGTAGCTTTAAAAACAATAGACTCCAAGTTGAATTTTTCCTTTTTCTCTCCCTCTGCCACAGGTGGAACGTGATGACTGCAGCCCCCACAACGTGACGCTGGGTTACTACGTGACCAGCGGCAAAACTGTCTACATTTCCTCCCTGGTGGTTGAGTCGCTGAATGTTTACGGTTTTGACAAGCTGCTGTCGGACATCAGGCAGCACACCCCATTGGTTAAGGCAGTTCTGGTTCCCGTGGCAACCTGGGTGCCCACTCCAAGCATTCACCTCCAGCTGAAAACAGGTGAAACCTGATGGAAAATAAAAAAACAAGATAGGTCAACTTGTACATAACAAATCCAACTAAAATGCCCTGATGACGCTCATTCTGGAGGTGGAGTGTAAAAGGATAAAGAATAGCAGAGGTTAGCGATATGCAGAGAGGAGGAGGGAGAGAATATGAGAAGAGGGAGAGCAGAGAGAGAGAAAATGCAATGAGAGTACAGAGAGGGAGACACAGGGTGAGAGTAGAGCAGAGACAAAATTAGAAATTTCTGATTACATGTCTGCACTCCTTTACTTTCCTCTGATACCCTAAATCCCATACAAACTCCCATGATTGCAAAGCAAAGGCAAATTGGTCCATTCATTTAGGCAGCCTCTTAAGCCTCTTAAAAAACACATTTCACCACACACACACACACACACACACACACGCACACACGTCTAAATTGAGTTTTGGGGGAACAAGGATAGGAAAATCAATGCAATTAACAAATTGTTATTTAAAAGATTCATGTACAGATTCAAAACCACATACTTTTCTCAACTAAGGAGAGTGAATATTGGACCTATATTTGCTGGGTGGACAGAAAGATGACTCTAAATGAATGCTTATGTTGCCCTTTGTCTGCTGCATGTGTGAAAAGGGAACTGTTTCTGAACGCCATATTAAGTCCATAATGTGATTTTATGTCACTGTTTAAAGCTTGTTCTGCTTCCCCCAAGTGGCCAAAGAAGCCTATGTGTTGCTACTACTAATTCTACTACTAATACTACCCCTGGCTGGTATCATAGTTTTTATATTCAAATCCTAGACATAGTGGTTTTAATCACCAATGGAAAACAACACATGTACGTGCTGTGTCCTCAACATTTTCTGTGATACCAACTGTACTATGCTACATGACCATGTTAAATATTTAATTGCTTGTAGTGTCATGTATACTGTAGTAAAGACTTGTCCCATGTCAGTGTGCAGCTGTGTATGAAGTAGTCACTTGAGGCAAGAACAACAATCAATTCCTGGCTTGTTCAGCTCATGAACCATAAATTTGCCAATTTACCATCCGCAGCAGAATTTGCATAAGATTACCAACTGGGTCAGCACTGTTTGTGCCTGCAATGTGTTGCAGACTATGAGACCAGTGCATGATGTCGAGTCTTTTTTGCCTTTCTTAGGAGATGTAGCCTGCACTCATAAGCACCACAGTGTTTGAATTTAGGTCAGAATATTCCACCTTTCTTATCCCGCTCCTTTTAGAGGTTTGTTTTTAAAAAGCGGAGAAAGACAGAGTGCAGGGAGAGAATGGAGAGAAAAGTCAGTAAAAGGACTACATTACATGACAACATTAATAACATCCTCCATAACCTGCTGATGGACTCAATATTGTTTACCCTGTTCCTCCCTGGTGTGGAGCTGTATGATGCTGACAGACTACTACTCTTTAAGTTGTTCTCATTCTAGATCGTGGCCATAATCCTCTTTCTGTGTCTCACTGCTAAGGTTTATCGGCCACACAAACAAGATCTATCTAGAGCGCTACTTTCATTTATACCAAAAACACAGACCTAAATACAGATTCCAGATACAGTTCGATGAATTAGATTATTGTAGAGTTTCTAACCAATTTCTCTTTCCCAAAGCTCCAGTTTGTAATTCTGATATCAGATAACTGTTGTTGGTGCTTTTGTATTAAACAGTTTAAACTGTAAATAATATACTATGTGAACAGCAACATGGTTTTAGGACATGTAGAACTATTTCAATCGCATTGATGGAAGTTGTGGAGGAAATAAGAACTGCAATAGAATATACAGTGTGGGTATTTCTTGATTTAAAACTTTTGACCATGGTTTATTACTGAAGAAATTAGAAACATATGGCATTAGAGTGGTCTAATTAAGTTGCTACCTGGACAATAGGTATTAACATGTTGAAATAAATAATATAAATTACAATATATATTAAACATTATTGAAGGTTATTTGTGGTGTTCCTCAAAGCTCAGCGATAGGCCTATTATTGTTTATGTTGTACATACTGCAAATGATAAATGCAAAATATATGTATATATGTATACAGTATTTACTGTTACTGTTAGTTTTATTTTCATCTTATACCAGTTTATCTTGCTGTGGTAATTTAAAATAACATTTGGATTATGTGGTAAATAATTGGTTGCTCAAATTCTTAAGCAAAATTAAAAGAATCATATTTGGTAATTGTGTATCAAGTTTACAAAGCTAGCTTTTGATAAGTGATTATGAAATTGAAAGAGTATCCAAATCTAATCTTGTGGGTGATAATAGATACAAAACAGATGATGATGTACTGTAATTATTTACAGTCTGAAATAAATTCAGATATCAATTAAATATAAAATTCTATCTCTCTCCCACAGTGCTGAGGTTTGTTGGCCCAACAGATAACATCTACTCCTGCAGCTTTGTCCAGATGTTGGAGCAGAGGCTGGAGAATGCTTTCGATGAGGCTCAGGACAAAGTGCTGGAGACCTACAACAGGCTCACTGTGGAGGTACTACATGGGTTCATGGAAGCTATTTGTCGTGCAAAATGCAGACAGCCAAGTATGTCAAGTTCACATGTAGCATGCTAATCATGCTAACGTGAATAATAAAGCTGTAGGTGAAATTCTGGACACTTACAACAATACAGATTACGTGCCCATTCCATTGTGGCCACAATGTTGCTGTTGCACAGTGCAAGTGCATTACTGCAGATTAACACAGAAAAAACAGAAAACTGCTCTGTAATTTTTCAATAAAAGGTCACAAAGTCAGACAGGTTTGTTAGCATTTTACGGTTGAAAGGAGGGAGTGACTATAGCAGTATATAATGGCCTGTTTCTGGAGACACAATCAAACCTCATTCTTCTAAAACACTGATTAAGGTTTGAACCCTTTCAGTAATTTTTTCACCTTTTGTTCTCCGCTTCATGCTCTCTTATTTTCTATCATATTCTCTCTGGCTGTCAAGGTACTCTCATGACTGCAGGATATACATGCACACAGCATCATAATCATAAAATAGGTCTCAGCAAGCAGAAGCAGAATTCATAATTCATCCTCTGAAATATTAACACTCATGGAGGAATGTAATGGAAATTCCTCGTATCTTGAATCATCATCCACTTTACTATTGTGATTCAGTCACATTATTTTCAGAGCACCACACAGGTCGAATTATATAATGAAAAAAACGTTCATTCAAAGTGTCATACTGTGTCTGGCACTCTGTTATGCATTCTTTATGGACATCTTAGATATTTGGTAAGATACCAATTGATATTTCTGTATGAATTATACATGTGCCCACTGCTGCCTGTTTATGTGTTTGCTATAAATGAAGAATTGAACAATTTGATTAGTTGATTCAAATAAGATATTTGAATGATTTGTTTGTGTTTTTCCTCAGATTCAGAGTGTGTCCCAGGAGGCGGACTCTCCATCAGTCTCTCTGGTGTATGTGGTGAAGAACCAGGATGCAATTCTTAATGGAACGATCTCCAGCGGCCTCCTCAACCAGCTGACTGCAGAGCTGGTGGGATACTTTCTGTTCTACCCACCCCTGGTCATCGCTGAGCGTAAGTAAAACCACAGTCCCCCCTTAAGGTCCTAAAGGAGAGCTGTGGTGATGACGCATCTAATTAATGATCAGTATATTCGAGTGTGATCTCATATCTCTGGTTAATCAGCTGCATTCATTTCTTCTGTGCAGTCATTCTGTAGCTGGTGTGCAGTAGCTAACAAATTCACTTTTATTCAGACTCACAAGATCCAATAAAAATAAGAAATACAAAATAAAACTACAGCAATTTATCATTCAATTTAAAAAACAGTAGGAGCACCAGAGAACACAAACAGTTGACTGGCACTCTGCCATCTGGGAACCTGAAGCAGCAGCTTCCTTGCGTCATTGTAAGCCACTATGATCCTCTGCATACTACTTTTCCTGTAGACACACCAAATACAAGCTGTATTCATAGGTGTGCAGAGAGATCCAAATAATAACATTTTAAGTTGACAGAACACACACTTAACTTGTGAAGCAGCATACTGCACTAACCAAGTAGTTTACAACACTGTCGATACATTTTCTGTCATCATTCAAAACATCAGTGAAGAAATAGTATTTTATTTCCTTGCATGTCATTACATTACATTTACATTTAGGCATTTAGCAGACGCTTTTATCCAAAGCGACTTCCAAAATAAGAGCTTTACATCAAGTGCATAGAACCATGATTGAAAACAACAGGACGTCTCATCA
>JAVQJD010084936.1:0-10047 GCA_036023655.1 Nannoperca australis | reverse complement strand
TTTTCTATTCATTTCACAACGTATGGTGGTGAATAAGTGTGACTTTTCATGGAAAACACAAAATTGTTTGGGTGACCCCAAACTTTTGAACGGTAGTGTATATATATATTTTTTTTTTTCTGTCAAGATGGGGTGCTGAGTGTACATTAATGAGACATAAAATGAACCTTTTTGATTTTAGCAAATGGCTGCAATAAAACAAAGAGTGAAAATTTTAAAGGGGTCTGAATACTTTCCGTACCCACTGTATATCTGTGCTAGACACTAATGCATGAAGTGAAGAGTACTGTATGTATATTTTGCCAAACTGAGTTGATTACATTGAATGAAATAACATTATTAGAACTCTAGAAGACTCCACTTAACGCTGCATACGGAAATAAAATGGTTTGAGGTGTTAAATCTCATAGTGAGATGATGATTGTGGATGGAATATTTCAGCAGCACCATTTATCATTTAACTTTTTGCTTCACTAACTAATAGACATTCTTGTGCTTCTATTCTCTCTATTCTCTCTAGTCTTTCTATTTCTCCGATGTCCAATTAAATCTCTTTCTTCTTCATTTCTCTGCTGCTCCCAGAGGGTTGTGTGGAGGACAATGCAACACAGTGTAAGCCTTTCATTCCTACTCTTACTTTCACCAAGTCATTTGTCTTGTGGTGTTTTAATCAACCTGCCCAGAGATCCACTTCTTCACATTATCTAAAGTTCATATTGATTGCTTGTTTGTGACATGGCTGTTTATTTACTTTGGTTGAATTATTTGGAATTCTGGAATTGAACTAAGCTGCTGAGGTCTTTCTCCGTTTCTTATTTAGTCTAAATAGTTTAGATTGGCAGCAGGGTGGTTCAGTGACTGTTATCACTTTACAGCAAGAAGGTTGAAAGTTTGAATCTCTGCCATTGTTCCTGCTGTTTGAATTTTTTTCTTTTCGCTCTTACCGTTTTCTTCAGACATGCAGCTCAAGTTGATTGAAAACTTTAAATAATTTGCCCATAGATGTGAATGGCATATATTAGTGTGTTGTCACGATACCAAAATTATGACTTTGGTACGATACCAGTCTAAAGTATCTCAATACCAACACTGAAACGATACCACAAGAAAAATGTAAGGAAGGAAAAGTAATGGAATAATAGATGACACAACATGAAACCTTTAAATTTTCATTCTTAAAAATTAAAAATTCTAAATAAATACCATATTTTGCGTCCGCTGCTTGTAATTCTGCGGCGCAGTAATACAATCTGACACCACGGTTCCACTGCTATTCATGATGTCGTTATATAAACTGTGATCTTTCAGAAAAGCTCACAAGGTCAGTAAACTGTTAAATCCCAGTGAGTTAATGAAGGTATCCACGCTGTGCCAGCTGTGCGTAATATTACGCACATGAGATGTATGTGAGAGAAAAAAACACTTGGCTACTATAACTTGATGTGCCAGATGGTTTGTGATCTCATGAAGGTTACTCCCACTGTCTGCAGGGAGTAGCTACACACACAATGCCCACTCGCTCTTGCAGCTGATACAAAATACGGCTCTTTTTAAAACACTGTCATTCTTAAAGTATTGGTACTAATAAAATTGGCTATTGGACCGTTTATAAGGGTACTTTTTTGGTATTGGTACAGTGTGGAACACTAGTTAACCCTAGCAAAGAATCCAGAGTGTTTGATTGCCTTTTTTCCCAGTGCTTGCTGAGATAAAGTTGTCCCGCATCTGTGGCGTTGTGTAGACATACAGAGTATGCTCTCTTATTATTGCTTGATGTTGTGCATGGATGTTTTGGATTCCAGACATGGGTGTAGACAGACTAAAGCAAATTCTTTCAACTGATTATCATTCAAAAGGAGAATCTGAAGGATTTGGTTGAGCAAGGTTCCTGACCGTTTGAATCACATATTTAATCATTTTTAATATCTTGAATATGTCTTGAAATACTTTTACGATGGCCTTTTTTGGTCAATCAGTCGGAAAGCAATTACACCTCTTTTTGGCAGTGTAGGCAAGTGTAACATACAGTACCAGTTAAAAGTTTGGTACTGTAAATTGTTTAGTTTAAGACTTTATAATAACACAAATTGCAATAACTGGTTTACATCTTGCCAGAATAAGTCAAATAAGTAACAAGATGCTTTTAAGTGCCTGTTATGTATGTTCAAGGGCACACACAATTATGGATAAACTTGGAGTGAAATGCATGGTAGAGTACCATGGTCCTACTATGACTGTACTGCATACTTATGGGGATATTAGTAGATAAATAGATTTATGTGCGTGAAATGATGGGGCAAAATGTCTGTGTCCTTTGTTCAATTTACACTCACAATCTGCACCAAATTATGGTCTGCTTTGCTAGGGCAGCAGCTAATTACATAATCAGTGACTCGGACCAGCTTCTGTACAAATTACATGAGTGAAGTAAAGGTCAAAAGGTGCAGTTCAGTGGCCGGATTTGTCTGAGATCAGCTAGTTTGATGAAAACATTGAATGGCTTCAGGCGAAGAAACAAGGGGCAGAAGGTTTCGTAAATATGATGTGATTAACATTGAGCATTGCGGTTTATGAATGACTGTAAAGCTCTGAGTTATCATTACTAATGGATTCCTCTTAAATCCATTTGTAGCATGTTTCAATCTTGGCCTGTTTTGGGGTGATTTGTGCTAATATATCTGTAACAGCCCAGTCTGTCAGCTACATCTCGGATCAGAACCGAATTAGATTCAAGTGCTTACATGCACAATCCTCTTCCCTAGCTCACTGCTTAAGAAGTCAAGAAGTCTGTCTTGGCAGGTTTATTATATTTATTTATTATTATCCTGTAGCTGGCTTATGTAAGCATTTTCTTAGCTTCATCTGGACATAATTTACTGTAAATACAAATAGTAGTACTGGTTTAAACTCTGGCTTTTTGAGCACATAAAAAACAACATTTATGGTTATCTTGGTATATTTTGCTTAGTCTGTAATTCTTAATTTAAGTGAGAACTGCAGGACTATCCCCCATACAAATTAATCCTAATTTACTGTGTGATACTGTATAATGTATATTAATGGTGTGGCCCTCCAGTGTTTACAATGGAATCTGTCTTTCTGTGGTGCTGATTCATCACTGGGACTGAACCTTGTTCTTCTAATACAAATGAAAGCTTCTCTTAGAATCAGAGAGGGCAATACATTTTAAGAGTTTGTGTGCATATAGTGTATTGTTTTTTAAAACATCATAAAATTGATGGCTGTCCACAGAGGCTGTGATGTTTAATTTAAAAAAAGATGCCATTTTTAATGTCAGATACAAACCCACTGTTAAATCTGAAAAAAGATATATGTCACTGTACTAGGAACGGCTGGTTTTCATTTTTGCATTATTGGTCAGTCGGTCCAAAACTTTGGTCCAGATTGGTACCTCTCAACAACTATTGGATGGATTGCCATGATCATTTTGCACATAAATGTATGTTCCCAAGTGGGCCTAGTGAATTTAGTCATACCCTGGTTTTTCCTTTAGCACCAACACAAGGTTGACATTTGTGGTCTTAAAGCGAGGTGTCTAGATGGCAGAATGATCTCCTGACTTTTCATCCTAAGACCATCTTCGGCTCAAAATTGTACATGGTAAACACTATAGTTGGTAACTATTGGCTTGTTCGCTGATGTTAGCATTTAGCTCTGGCACTTGACTGTTTGACTCTAAGCCATTCATTTGAAAACACTGATGAATATAATCAAGACACTTTTTTACTTTCTGAATAAGATGTTCTGTCCAGTAGGTAAAATGTTACTTTGATAGGAGAGATAATTAAAAGTGTTGAGTGTACAATATAGTATTGGATCATGTCTTCCACCATGTGCTCCACATTCACATTTATATTCTGAGAACGTCATACTTTGGGTGAACAACAACCTTGATATTCTTAATTTATTTTGCCAATGATAAGCAGATGTCTGATGACAAAATTTTGACAGAAACTACTTTGTTCTCTGTCAGCTTAAACTAACATTGCTGACAGGACATTACCATCAATTTATCCATTACACAAATGCTCGCAGAAAAAAAAAGTGATGGATATCCTGATGGGATTCCATTATTGATTTTTTTGACCAATTTATAAGTATTTTGAGCCTCTCTAATGGGTTGTTTGTTGTTGAGCACTGTTAAAATGGGGATGCAGTTGGAAAGAAAATAAATCAGTCATTAGCCCCGGCCAGGACTTTCTCCACGCTCCATTTCACGTTTTAGCAGGATGCCAGGGCCAGGAAACGATTTGGCAAGACCATTTTTCTCAGGAAGGAAAAAGTGTAAAATACATGATCAGTGTTTTATTTCTCAATCAATCACTGTAATCTGGGGCTGATAGGCACCACATATTTATACTTTAGTGTGCATGTGTTATTGTAGCCACACTATACTGAAAAGACTAAAGGGTTTTGTGGAGATTTAGGGAAACACACTGTGAATTTGACTGCATGGAAATAAACTCAGGGCTGATCATCCTTCAGCTTCTGAATGGGAGAAGAAATCACTATTCCCACATAAAAGTTTCTCCCTGCCAGTGTAATCAGTCCTTGAGAAATCACTCCGCCCAATGCTATTGCAGACACTACTGCCAATTATGACCAATGGTAACACAGCCAAATTGGTGAAATTCATGAGTCATGCCAAAAAATGGATCCAGTTACAGCTCTAATGAAATTCTGGCATGTACTGTTTCTCTACACTTGTTTTCTTTAATAGCCACAATTTCTGTGCAGATCAGCAGGCAAAAAAAGGAACAAGTGTTAAGACCAGTTAATCACACTGGAATGCTAATTCAGTATACTGGGCATGCTGAGCTTATGTTTTAGCAGCAGTAACAACTACGGGGTGTGACTGCTGTTGGGCTTTCTAAACTTTACATTACATTATGCTGACAAAGACCTTGGGGGGGGGGGTTATTGTATAGTTAGTGGTGTCAGAACTTGAGAACATGAGTTCTTGAAGACTTTATGTATTGTGCTACAGTTTGTAACACTGTACCATTTACTAAATCAGTCAATTCAAAATTGATTGATTCTCTTTTTTTTTGCTCTGTATACTGTTTTTTACTGCATAGTAACCCTGCCGTGGGTGTACTGTGGCTATTATATTATAGATCGAAACTTTCTAACAACAACTTTCTAACAACTTTGTAACAACAATTTCCCTTCTGGGATTAATAAAGTATTTCTGATTTCAGAACTGAGAGAAGTGAGAGCCAGAGATTGACGTTGTGCCCAATTCAGCTCCATTGTTAGAGAATCATGTGTATCCGGGGAGCAACCACACTGTCACAAATTGGACATGTCCGATAGGTGTTTTAGGTGGCAATAGAAGGGCGGTAACATGCAGTTAAGGCTTTGCTCATGTGATGTTCCAATAAAGAAATGACTGTTTAGTGTAAATTTAAAAACAAATTGAGCTGGAGAACCTATAATCATTCCAACATTTTGTCTGACTATTTTAAATCTACAACTGTAACCTATTAATGCTGAGATTAAAATAATGGGATGGTGTGAACTGGGCTGTCTCACTATTCACCTCCATGGCTTAATAAAGGTCGATGAATCCGTCGATCCAGAGGTGATTCTGTCTGTCATAAGAGAGGGGACTGATGTGTAATCAGTCGTGCTCGCTCAACAGAGACCTGTCTCTGAAAATGAATTAGGATTAATGTGCGTGGACAGACACAACAGATCAATGCGGCCAAATTCTAACACCTCTGTGTTTAAAGGTAGCTTCATCGCTTTACTTATCATTACATCCATGCCTGCCCCCACCTGCTTTACTTCCTCACCGTTAATTTGGAGTAATTTGCTCTTTTACATCTTTTGCAGCTGTACTCTTCACATTAAACAGTGTTCTTGTGAGTGCTTTCACACTTTGCCTAGTTAGCAGCGCACACACCAACTGGTGAATCACACCACACAAGTGGTAAAATATTCTTCATGGGTGGGGTTGTCGGGCATTTTAATGATCCGATCTCTCACAAAAACACATACTCAAGGAAATCTGAAGCTTGTAACGAAAACCAACTTGCAGTCAGTGTGCCTGTTTCTGCTGAAAAAGAAAAAAAGAGGGCTAGACACCTATTGTGGTGGATAGCTGCTTGGGAGATGTGCACAGCATGGTTCGTGCTGCAGAGAGATATGCTGGTATATTACAAAAGCATGGTGATCTTTTGTTGTGAGGTAGTTTCCAGATCCTCTGCCTGGCTTCCTTTGCAAGCTCTTCTACGCTTCTGTTGCTCATGCTTCTGGGAACTTGTCTTTACAAATCTTACACTACAAGAGCGTCACATTACTTTATACTGACAGAATAAACAGTGTTCAAAAACATCTGACTGTGATGGCACAAGGACTTCCTATCAGATTTCCAGTCTCAACCGCTCAAGTAATGAGCATCGATGACTCCCTTTCACACCTAAACATCTCAAACATGTTTCAAATTTTCAAAACCTGGCTAACAACGAAGCCTGAATTTGTGAAGTGTACATCCCCCTTGTCAGCTTTATTTACATTAATCTTCGCTACACATACACAATGGAGAAAAATAAATAAAACTAAGGTTATTTTATTTGATGATACTCAGCAGGTTGCTGTAGTTTGCACTTGGAATTAAACGTAGAGGACAGTACTGATTTTGTGTTTCCACATAAATGTAATGATTAACAATAAACCTGGCAAGACGTGCTGGACACCTGCCAATTTCTTTTAGGCCACCAAAGTACAGTATTGTGAGTGTCAGTGAATTTTATCACACATCTTTCCCTTGTATCTTATATAAATGTATAAGTATACATATAGTACTATATGCAAGAAAAAGGTTAAATAACATTCTGCTGCATGTGGCCAGGATGCAGTGTGATGCTGTGCACAGACGGCACTGTTTTCAGTGTGTTGGCCTGAAGACAGTCTGATTAATTAACCACTAGACTCTGTCATGTAGCAGTGAGTGAAAGCTTCCTTTTTAAATCATCAACAGACAGGACCTAATCATCTCTGTTGCCATTATTCATAGCCGTTGCCCTCAAAGAAAACCTGAACTTGCAGCTATGAGTTAAACAAGGAGACGTCTTCTATCATAGACAGTCCATTTCCTGGAACCCCAACAATAATTCAAGATAGTTAAACACCTAATTCACAGCAGTATTAACCTGCTCCTATAGCACATCGTCTGGGCACTACATTATCTTCAGCTGCAGTGTAAATGAGAGTAATTTCCCATTTTAAGCAAAATTTGGGCTCCAATTGATCTACCAAACCTGGCCGCTTCACCCTCTGAGCAGCCAGTCAGTAGTCGCTGCCAGAACATGTACTGGAATCTGCCTCAGCACCTGCCTCACTGCTCATCACCAGACAGTTTAGCCCACTACTGTTGACATAGTGTTATTAGCAAAAGGTAGAGGGTGTTTACCTTGCTTTAACAGAACAGAGCCGTGTGAGCTAAATTCATCAATGTGGGTAAGCAGGCAGACTTAAATAAACCACAGTGTGTCCAAGTAAATCCTATTTAGGGCATTATTCAAAGCACTGAATCACAAAATGCAGGGCCATTGTGTGAAGTAACTAACCAAATTGCTATGAGCAACACAAGGAACTGACCATTCTGTGCTGCTTCCCTTTGGAGACTTTCCTGCTTTTTTCTTACCCATGCTTTATATACTTTAAATCCCCCTGTGCAGAGAGACTGGTTCAATCCACAATACCATTGTGATCCTGTTGGTGTCCATGTGACCTAGAAACTGGAGAGCTTTTAGTGATCCTGCAGTCTATGCTTGCATATTTATCAAGGTTAGATAACTCTAATTTATGGTTGAGATTGGTTAATAAAGCCATTCTTTCCAGCAATGGTACACCTTACTTTGCTGAATGTGTCAATAGTGCTTTAACACTGGTGTTTGAGTGTATTCTGTCTCTTGTTTGTACATAGTTTACCATCTGTTCAAGTTTGGTAGAAGTTTACAGAGGATTTGTTTCTCATGCAGTGTCACTGTGTGATGATTAAGCTAGACACTAGAGTAAAAAAGAATCCAAAGGAAAAAATTGCACCTAGTTCTGTTGTTTTTGTGCCTTTTAACTAGCCCATGGTCAATCAATAATGATGCCATTCCTACTGTAAATTATTCATTAATTCCCATTCCTGCTTATTACTGTTGTACTGATGAAGGGGTTTGAGTGTATTCCAGTAGCAATGGATATTTCGTCAGTCAATATGTGGCCTTATCAAGACATTTGCATTTTTGACAATAAATATCTGCTGACTCAAAATGTTAATGAAAAAATCAAATTAACACCAACATGCAAGGGATTTAAACAAATGTAATTCATAAATTATAGATGTGTGGAACAGAATATATTTATCATTTAAGGGTTTGGAGTTCAATATTAATATGATACATTCCAATGTCACATGCTGAACACTGCTGAATATTTAGACAGATTGTATTTATTTTTTCACTTGTGAGTCCAGATGTTAATGCATGCATTGATTTGGTGCTTAACTGTATTTATCAAAACTGTAACCAACTTATTTATGAAGTTGCTTTAGTAACTTTACCTTACAAAGAAGCATCTGTTTATAGAGCCTTCTCTCCCAAATGGTGTGTTTACCCTTGGGATGGGATACAAAACCAGCTGTGTATGAAACTTCCATCTGTGCTTATATTAGTCAGGTCATGGTTTATTTAGCATGAATGTGCTGTACTAGAGCTGCTCAGTACGCTTATCATTTGAGGTCCAATTTTAATGCTTTATATAAACAGTTGGCCAATAGTAAAGTAAACATACTGAATAAAAGACAAAAATAATACATTATTTAGGTTTAGCTAGTGTCTTTTATGCAGATGTAATGAAGAACAAATGTGTTTATTTTTCTTAAGATTTGCACATGCCTCATGTTAAGCACATTCATTCAGTTGGAGACAACTGCAGTTTGGGCATATACATATACAAACAGTATATTCTCAAAGGTTGGCTCAAAGTTCAGTCTTCAGATTTATACTAGATTAATATCTGTTGTTTTTTGTTGGACCATTGAAGAGATCGTTTAAATAAAATGTCTTCCCGGCAAAGTTTTTAGTCTAAAAAGTGGGCTTACATTATCAAAGTTGCAGGCCTCTAAACATGATGCTGTGTATTTCATTTGCTGCCTGTAGTTCATCCTGGGACCTAACCAAGTCGTTATTACGGTGTTGACCCCTATGTTATCTATCTTTGATTTTCTGCCTGAATATTCAATCTTTTACAGATTTGGTGACTCCCTAACCAGCAAAATCTTTCCAGCTTTCACTTCCAAAGACCTACAAAGGGACAGTTGCTTAAATCGGCATAGATGCTCTATGAGGGCAGAATAGATTGAATTCGGATTCACTCAGATAAACAAACTAACAAATTGATAACAAATTGCAGGTTTTTGAACAAGAGCAAAAATTCCAAGGAACATATAGCAGATATAATTAGTTAAGGCAAGGCAAATGTATTTGGGATATTTTTACTTATAGTGGGTACGGAAAGTTTTCAGACCCCTTTACATTTTTCACTCTGTTTTATTGCAGCCATTTGCTAAAATCGAAAAAGTTCATTTCATTTCTCATTAATGTCACTCAGCACCCCATCTTGACAGAAAAAAACAGAAATGTAGACATTTTTGCAAATTTATTAAAAAAGAAAAACTGAAATATCACATGGTCACAAGTATTCAGACCCTTTGCTCAGTATTGAGTAGAAGCACCCTTTTGAGCTCGTACAGCCATGAGTTTTCTTGGGAATGATGCAACACGTTTTCCACACCTGGATTTGGGGATCCTCTGCCATTCTTCCTTGCAGATCCTCTCCAGTTCCGTCAGGTTGGATGGTGAACGTTGGTGGACGGCCAGTTTCAGGTCTCTCCAGAGATGCTCAGTTGGGTTTGGGTCAGGGCTCTGGCTGGGCCAGTCAAGAATGGTCACAGAGTTGTTCCGAAGCCACTCCTTTGTTATTTTAGCTGTGTGCTTAGGGTCATTGTCTTGTTGGAAGGTGAACCTT
>JAVQJD010084929.1:0-46982 GCA_036023655.1 Nannoperca australis | reverse complement strand
CCCCCCCCCCCCCCCCCCCCCCAGGCTACACGGCACCCACTACCCTGTCAGAAAGTCCACAGCCAATCTGGACCAATTAAAGCACAGATCTGTGGGTGCCTTCACATACACACACACACACACACACGATAACAGAGAAAAGAGAAGAGAAGACATCGCTGACACAAGATGCTGACATGCCAGCACTCGCTGAGAGGGCTGAGAGACCGAGACATGGAGAGGGGAAACGGAGGATCAGATAGGGTAAAGGCAAAAAGGAATAGATCACAATGACAAAAGGATGTGACTGAAACTGGAGATGCACAGGATGGAGAGGAATATTGGAGGATGGCAGCGGAAGTGATGCGGGGGGGGGGGGTGTCACAGTGTGATGCAAGCTGAGGAGCTTCATATGACCTTTGTGTAACTCAACTACAGGCACTTCCTCTTTGTCTCAGGCCCTCTGTCATTTACAATTGTCTTCCATCATCCCCTCTCTCATTTGCAAGAGGACACGTGCTTAATGGTGTCAAAAGTAAAACAGCTTTCCACAGGGGCTTTTACCAGCCTTCACAGTTGTACACAGTGGTTGCAATTAGAAATGTAATTAAATTTTTATGTTTCCCCTATGAAATTTGAAAATGTGTTAGCTCACAGCTGTCACATCTGGAAAGCAGGAATGAATGACAAGTGCATAAATCCATTTTTTTTTGCTGAGATTATTATGCAGGCAGGGCTGCCTGGCATCGTGAGACTGGCTCATATAATTCTATTATAATTCTAGTCAAATGTGAACGTGCAAACTCATTGTAAACTGCTAACATTAGTAACATTAAGAAAGGAAAAGGTATAACAGAACTGTAAAATAAGTTTGTGGATTAATTTTAGAAATGGCCAATAAAGTATTTAAGTGAGTTGAGAACATCCAGAAGTCAAAGTCCTGTTGACAGGCAGTTGGAGCGTTGGATGAACATTAAACTCTCTTTCAGTTTCGGGGGGGTCTTGGACCCCCTATTTAACAACTAGGACCCCCCAAAGACGACAAAATCAAATTTTGAGGGGTCTCAAAATTAAGCTAATTATGTACTATTTATCTTTATTGTAAAATGTATTTTCATGTTTGAATATTGAAAGGTGAGCAACACAAAATGCGACTGATGACAGAGAACAGGCAGCTGATGACTTGGTTGCCGGTGCCGGTTGTAATTCTGCGGCGCAATAATACATTCTGACTCTGCGGTTTCGCTGCTATTCATGATGTTGCTGTATAAACTGTGAGTCTTTCACAGCAGCTCACCGGTGTCAGAAAAGCTCACAGGGTCAATTAACAGTGAGTTAATAAGAGTATCCACTAATAAAGTTTATTTGTGAAGGGATTCAAAATATCATTACATATAAACTGTTTGTCTAACAAAGACTGCCAAGAATCTTTGTCTCTTTGAGCACTGTGGTGCAGAGTAAATTGTATAGTAAAGGCTTCTAGAAAACGTGCTGCTAAAAGCCAATAGACAGACTACCATCAGTCTTAAGTCAAACAGAATGCTGGTGACTACAGGTGCCTAATTATAGTTTTCCGGATCTAGGCCATTTCCAATTGCGTGTACCGCAGGCCATTTAGTCACAAGCATTTCTCAGTGCACTTACATTCTTTGTTTATGATCTTTATTGATATGGTATCTACAGTGAGTGAACTGCTTGAGTTTAAAAACAAATTAAAGGTGTTTAAAAACCTTTAAGAGACATCTGATGTCACTAACACAGAGTCTGTGTTTGTGTTTTAAGCCTAATTGTGTGTGTTTGTGTGTGTGTGTGTGTGTGCAAGACGGATAGATTGTGTGAGAGTTAGCATGAGTAAATGAAAGGGCTATTGGAGTGTGGAATTGAGGGCAAGAAGAGACGGTGCAGGGCATACGGTGACGGAGAGAGAGAGGAAAGCAGCTAAGTGTGAATGATTCTTCTTGCACTGGGGCAGGCCACGTCACAGCTCCCATTATTCTAATGGGGTACCACAATGCTTACTGACCTTCATCATCGACAGACAGAGCTGACCAAATAGATGACAGTAAGTGTGTGTGTTTATCAGTTATTCATACAATTCCAATATGTGGGAGCAGTGCAGGCTATTAGCATTAGATTAGATGTACTTAATTAGATGTACTACAATGCAATGCAATCACAAAACAAATCGTCGGTACCATTGAAAACAAGTGCAATACGCGAGACGCATGGATGCACATATATACACACACATACATGCACATATCAGCATAACCTCATATAAAGCTAATAAAATACTCTCAGGCAACTATGGAGATGTGAAGACCCACCAGACCTCCTAGTTTAATGAGCTGATTTAGGTCAGTTCAATGCACACACAAAATTGCTAAAGGACACACACACACACACACACACACACACACACACACACACACACACACTTCCACTTGATATGGTATGTTAACAAAGCCCCTTAGTAAAACAACATTTTGAGATTCATCCAGCTTTGCTTCATCAAGCTAACACCATGAGACTGAAATCAATCATTAGTTGCTTCCAGAAATATATATGTTTCAAAGAATGTAGAGGTTTGCGCCCCAATCTGATATCCCAGCAGCTGTGCTCCCACCTCATGCAGTCAGAGCAAAGCTGTAAGTACAGTGAACTAGCAGGGAGATATGAAGCATTATCTGACAGAATGATAGCTAACTAATAGACCTCTCAGCACACATGCTTAAAGCCATCAGCACTGATAAGACGGAGAGCCAGGCAGTGCGAGAGATAGAGTCACTGAGACTGAGAAGGAGAAAAAAGGGAGGGGAGCGAGACTTTGAAGAGAGAGAACAGTCCGGTGTGTTGGTGACGTTAATATGGGTATTGGATCTTCACTGGGTCAACTCAAGTAAATTCATATAGTGAATTTAAACAACAGGTAATTGTGCTTTAGGAAAAACAAGGAGACACAAAAACACATTAAACCAACGATGATAAAAAGAAGCAGCGGAACAACTTGAACACAAATTAAAAGAAACAGGCATAGAGCTTGTGTATGTGTGTGTGTGTGCAAAAACAAAACGTGCACACCATTCGAGTGTCTGCACCAACCCACAATGTCTGTGAATGAAGCTGGAAGTAAATGAATAACAGACTGCATCTGAGAACTCAGGCATGTTGTAGGTGGTGCTGAATTAATGGGTCTCGATTTAATACCGAGACAAGACAATCTGAGAGCTTTCTCTGGATGTACTTGCACCAAAAATATCTTATTAGTTTCTCCAGGATGTACTTACTGAACTTATGCTGTTTAAATCAACCTCAGATAGGGTGTATTCAGGCGTGTGAAGTCGGTGTATGTCATCATGTATTTATCAAAGCCTATCCTCAGAACACAGTGCATTTTGGTGTCTGGCCAACCATGATAGTGCTCTGAGCTGGCTAACATCTCACCAGAACATACATCTTTCTCTGTGATACACATCCAAGTCTGAGTGCCCTGTGTGTGTTTGTGCACGTGTGCTTGTGTGGCTGTGCATGAGATGTATCAGCATAGTTGGACACAGAGTGCTGACTCTGTGTGGGCAATTCATCACTTGTACCTTTTTCTTATGCAAGAAATCAACACCTCTAGCATCTGTTTACCAGGAGTAACTCATTGAGTATGATCACATTCTATGTTTTACAGCCTGGGGTCCTTTTTGATTGTGTCTGCCATGTTATTTCTCAATTATTATCCCTGCATTTAAAGCTAAGTTGATTCGACAGAAGAAAAAGACAAGAATGGCCATCCAGTTTAACTCGCATATCTAGACCACTTATTCCGAAGTGACAACAGAAGTGAATATGAATTATTACCCAAACTCCACTGCACTGCAGAGCTACTTCCTGGTTTTTTAGATAGTTGTTTTGGTTTAATGGCCCATAACTGTACTGTTTTGGTTCACTCTCACCCCTCTCTTCAACCATGTTTTTAGCCGCTGCAGGCAGCTGTTTTCACTAAATAAAAAAGTTCTGATAAACTCACTGTACACTATCTGCCCAGCACCAAACAGCAGACAAAGTAAGCGACGAGCTGGTGAACACAGGGGAGCATTTAACAGCTAAAGAGCCATGTAGATGTAAGAGCAAAACAGCGCTAAAAGGAGGGTGAATATTGGACTTACATGTGTTAGATGAACAGAAACACAACTCCAAATGAATGCTAATTTTGTTAAGAATCTGCTAGGTTTGTAAATAAGCAACTGTTTACTAAACACGTTACATGATGGCAAAAAATTATAAATTTGTTCTTCTTTATGAATCAATTCTAACTTTAGCTTTATTTTGTTTTATAACATTGGGTAGTCGTCTGAGATTCAAACAAAACATTTGATGTTTTTGTTATATATTTAATATTTTTCTGTTTTGGTAAATGTCACTCATGGTTGCACATGTATGATTCATATCATGAAACAAATTCAACACAAAGGATTAAACAAACACAGATTAACACACAAAGGTATGATTCGTTCTGTTGCCTATTCGCATTTGCACAGAGAAATATATGCTTCACGGGAGCCATTAGCTGTCCTAGTGTCCTTCTCCCAAATCCTGCATTTCACTTGCACCGCCATGCTCTCTCAAATCTGTGTGTGTGTGTGTGTGTGTGTGTGTGAGTGTGCATGTGGGTGTTATTGACAGTCAGCGGGGGGGTGGGCTATGTTGTGAGACACTGACAAGCTGTATTTCATGGAGCAGATGAAGCATTTTGAAGTTCTTTAAATCCCTTTAAGGGTCCAGCCGGGGACTTAGCTTGTGATGCCACTTCCTCTGTTGCTGCTGCTTAAGCCTCTTGCTGGAAAGACTGGGGTCCAGAAGATGCCCCCGCCATCACCCCCACTACTGTGTGTGTGTGTGTGTGTGCGTGTGTTTGGGAGAGGGGCTGTGTGTGTGTATGTATTGTCTTGTTTTTTCTTCTGTGTCTTTGCACACATTCCAATTTGATTTTGTATACCCTCACAGTTCACAGAAGTTCACAACCTTGGGTACTGAGACCCTCCCACACTTTTCTGAAACACACACATTATGCCCCCCCTCCCACCTCTACACCCCAACCGCAGTCCAACAACCACAACCCCTGCTGCCCACCGATGCCTTATCTTCTATTCTGAGGAAGTTGCAGGAGGGAAAGGGAACTGACAGAGTTCCAATAGTGTAGTTGTTAGACATGGCAGGGCCGCTGTGGGCTTACCTGCTGGCAGGAAAACTTCATCTCACATCCCCCTGCTCCTCCTCCTCCTCCTCTTTCTCATTCTGTCCTTCCCTGCCTTCCTCCGTCATTTCTCTTGCCTTCCCCTCTGGTGGTCCTGCAATTCCAATCACTCAGCTCTTATTACCAGGCAGAGGGAACTCACACACAGATACACATTGACTGTTCGTTCTCCCCATAACAGAGCATGTCCATCGCTGCTGGGGACCGTCAGGTACGCTTGATTCTGCTATTTTCCCTAACTTACTCCCTTTCTGGCTCTCTGTCTTACTCTATATATGTCTCTCTTTACCACTCTTCCTTCGCTCACTCTCCTTCTCTCTCCGAGGCAGCAAGGGGGATAAATTGGCGCCCAGCTGAGCTAAATGTGCCTGGTGCTGAGAGCCAGATGGTACTGGCAGAGGGATGGAGGGAGCAATGGATAGATGCTACTGAGAGATGGAGCATCGAAGCTGTGGTATGGCAAGGCAGTGTGGGGGAGCTAGCTTTGCACACTAATAATCTATTAGTGCTCAGGGGCCCAAAAGCTGTGCACAAGCCCTTGCCAGGGGCCAGTCTGACCCGCTCAGAGCTTTTGAGTGTGCTTGAATCAAGACTGGACAACAGGAAGAGGAGGGAGGGTTGTGGAGTGAACTCCTGAGGAGGAAAAGAGACTGACAGAATATATAAATATATCATGATGCAGCAGGAGTGGAAGAGAGAATAAGAAAGAGACACAGAAGAAGGTGTGATGTCAGTCAGCTGCTAGGAGGTAGATATCACGTGTTATTTCAGTCTTTCTCTCTCGCAAAATTATAGCTTTGACCACAGTTAAGGGCAGAAGCTCTGGATGGAAGGTTAGGTCAAGGTACGAGATTAAAGCGTATTGGATCTTTTTTTGCTTTGTTTAGGCCTTCATTTCACTGAATCATTGTACTGTAAATAAATGAATGCTGAAATCTGAAAAAAAAAGTTTGATCATATTTTAAACAAACACCAGGGTTAGACTAAGAGACAAAACAAAAGCGTAGGGTTACATTACCCAGACTCTCCGTTGTTAACATACATGACATAACATACCAGTGTCATTGCTAAACTTTGACCTACAGTACTTGCCGTACATGTACGCCTACACAGTTCCCCTGTCAAATGAGGGGAACTTATGACATTTTAGATGCACTGGCTTACAGTTTTACCTACAAATACAGTGGTTTAGATAATCCGGATAAACTTTCAGTTTACAGCTAAGTAGTACAGTCCTAGTAGTTCTTTCTCTGTCTGACTTCTTTTCAGCAATTCACTTAGTGAGTACAATCTTATCCTAACCAAAATAAATGATGGACAAAGCTATGAAATAAGACCCGAGTAGTGAAACACTGACATTTTCTTTAATAAATAGCTATGTTTAGGTATAAACCCTGAGATGGATAAGTCTAGATTGCAGGTGATTGGTGTACCTCCGTGGCCCAAGGGTTAAAATGCCGACCACAACATCCCCGGTACAAATCCAGTCAGGGACGTTTGTTGCATCTCTCTCCCACACTCTTTCCCCTTGTCGTTTCGTATCGTCTCTCCACAGTCTGTAATAAAGGCCCAAAATGCTCCCAAAAATACTTTAAAAAGATTGATTGGTGATAAGCAAAGGTTTGGTGTTGTTAAAGCTAGGGTAACAATGTGGACGGGACATCCTTCTCGGTTGAGTCAGTAATAATGTTGCCCTCTCTCGCTCTTTCTTTCAAACTCATACTCTCACTCTCTGACTCTCTCTCTTTTCTTACAGGATTTCTTGGTGACATTCAGCTGCTCACTTCATGCTCCACTTTCCTCCACATCAACCCAAATTCCAGTATTTGGTTCTTACATAACACATAGCATAAGATTTGGACTTCAGCAGCAGACCAATGAGATGTGGTCATTTTTCAACTGACATCGCCCACCCTCCTCAATATTCTCCTATCATGGTGCACCAAGCTGCCTCAGCCATCCATGCATAAGCAACACTCACCGTGGGCATGCTCGCTCGCTCACACACACACACACACACAAACACACCAACTTAGGATGACATGTGGAAAGCGCAAGCTGACATTTAAGAATACACAGGCAGTGTGTATGTGTGTGTGTGTATGTGTGTGTTATTGTTTGTTTGTGGATGGGTGCAGATGTGAGGGCCTTGCTGAATGTGTGCGTGTGATGATAAGCTCAGGCCACCTGCACACACAGTGCAGGGGGACCTTGGAGCTCTTCTTCCTCCCTCTGCAGTGTAAGGTATATTAGCTTTGACACACACTTCCTCTCACACTGTACCTGTAAGCAAACCACACCTCTATTAAAGTAACTAAGATGGCTGAGTACCAAGCCTGCAAGGCTCACTTCTGCTGGACTTGGTTCAAATAGTATGAAATACCCTGCTCTCTATTGGCCAGCCACCCAACCATTACCATATAATAGGAATGGGAGTTTAAATCCCATTTATTATTCATTGAAATACTGGGATTGATTAAGGTCTATGATCAGTTTTGTTGTCCTTTATTAAGCCTACATTGATACATTTAAACCCTGGGTACACCTTTTTTTAGGCATATATCTTCATGAAGTGAATAAACTGTATAGTGTAGTGTAGTGTCTAACTCAAACATTTCTCCATTTAGACTATAATGAGGAAATAACCGGTGCCGGCCTGTTATGTTGTCACACAGAAACAAGATGCTTTGCAGAGCTTTAAACAGTGAGCAATTTGTGTCACCTTCCCTCCCATACTAGACTGTGTTGTGCTGAGGACTAAGGTCAGCTGCAGGAGTAGGAGGGGACGAGAACTGTCTGAAGGACCAGATAATGGACTACTGGGTTATTGATGAGTTAGATAAACAGAGAGTGTGAAAGAAAGAGGGACAGATAGACAGAGAGAAAGAGGTCAGAGATAAGAAAGCAGAAACAATCTAGGAAGGAATAAAGAAGAAACAATAGGAAAGATGCACAGAAACAAACTGGTGTCACATCTAGATTTTGGAGATACACCAACTTGGAAACACTGAGACTCATAAACACAGAGGCGTACGTCACACATGCTTCTTTAACGACGCTCAGTTAATGTTTGTGCACGAGCTGCATGTATGTAAGTTTTGTGTTTGTGTCTGTACATGGGTAAGCAACAGTCTCTGCTATGAGAAGTCAAAGGACAGGCCAGCGGTATGTGTGAGGCAGAGAAAACGACACATATAAATGGTTGTGTGTTTGTGTGCGGGTGTGTAGATGTGATTCAGTGTGGACAGAGCGGTCAGAATTTAGAACAAGAGGCAGTTGTTGTTTTGGAAGGGCAGCGAGGTGTGTATAGTGTGTGTGTGTGTGTGTGTGTGTGTGTGTGTATGTCTTTCTCTCTGTGTATTTGTATGCAGGCAAAAATAGCCAGTGTTGTGTCGGACTGGAACAGGTGTCCAAACATCACAACACACACCATCAAACACACCATGAAACTCACATCCCACCATGAAGGCACACACGCCCCTTTGAAAAATGGAGGATTAGAGGTTATTGATATTGTGTTATCTCACAGAGAAAATTAAATAACAAATATTTACTGTTTCGAGGGATGGTTTTTGCCAGGAACAATGAAAGGTTAATTAAGCTTTTTATCAAAGTAGCAGATGCTGACGTATCTCGATTTTAGTCCCTGGTATGGATCAAGCTCCAAAGATCCTGGATTGTACCATTTTCATTATGCAACTAAACTGGGACATTCCTGCGTGGTAAACGTCCACGTCTTTTAAACCCCACAACCTCAATTTGTAACACAGGCTTTCTGTCAATTTGTTTCAATAATTTGAAATCTCAAGCCCAAGCTGAGATAACCCTGATGGCTGTTCATTTGGGTTATTTTCTCAGACTTTGGAAAGGTCCTTTCAGAGCCACAAAATACATTATACAACTGTTTTCACAAGCTGATAGTACTCCTTGTAGTAAAGTCATTAAGAAATAGTTTGACATTTTGGAAAACATGCGTGTTCACTTTGTTGTGGGTTATTTTTTTTTGCCAAGAGTTAGATAAGAAGATTGAAACCAATATCATGTTTGTGGGTTAAGTATGGAGCTAGTGCCAGGACCCGGTTAGCTTAGCTTAGCATAAAGACTGGAAGCAGGGGGAAACAGCTAGCCTGGCTTTGGCCACAGTGTGAAAAATACACCTACCAACTCCTCTTAAATTCAGTGGTTAACACATTGCGTCTCTTGTGTGTAATGTGTACACCAACAGACATGTAAAAATACAGTTTGTGGTTTTAAGGTAAGTTCTGTAGTTCAAACAACCAGAAGTAAAAATTGTACTAATAAAAACAGTAATCAATAGCTTCATATAACTTCACCTAAAACTACAAATTGTCATTTTTACATTTCTGTTTGCATATGGATTAAACACAACAGACACAGAAAGCCAAGCTAGATGTTTCCCATCTGCCTCCAGTGGCCTTCTGACTCAATCTACGAACATAAAACACATGACAGTGGCAATCTTCTCATCTAAATATCTATAGAAATATATTACACAGAATTATAGGAAGAGGAGCAGTGACCTGCTTTGTTTGACGCAGTGTTCACCTACTGTCTGCTCTCTCTCTTTCTCTGAGTTACACACACGTATGAACATTTGCTTGCCTTACAACACATTCTGTTTGACAGTGTCAGAACAGTTTTTCTCACACAGGAGAGGAACAGACATTGTGTGTGTGTGTGTGTGTGTGTGTGCGCACACGTGTCTGTATATAAGCATGTGCATGCAACCATGGGTGGGTGGGTCTCTGTGTGTGTTTAAAATCTAATTTGTCTATGGGCAAGCCCATCTCTGAGGGCTATATTAGAAGCATTTTGCACTGTAATGGGCTGGTATGTTAATCTGAAACTCTATTCTGTGTAGCTAATGAACATATCCATCCTAGTGTCTGTATGTGTGTGTGTGTGTGTGTGTGTGTGTGTGTGTGTGTGTGTGTGTGGTAAAATGGCAACGTCGTCCCATTTTTATGACGCTGCTAAGGCAAACAGAAATGTGAACACCGATGCCAAGGTGATGTGGGTTTACGTATTTTTTACAATGACGCCATAGAAGAGCACTAAATTTTGAATCGCTCGCACAGTTTGTTTGTACATGTTTGTATGTGGAGGAGAGACATAGATCTGACAGTTCTGGGTCAGACCAGTTGCATGGAGTCAGGAAACCTACAGAGGACACAAATACTCACAAATGCACACACCTAGTAGGTGAAGATGACAAATGTTTGTCAGGCAACTGGAAAGAGAAGAGGATTTGGGCAAAAGGCTGTCCTGCCATGCCAACACATTTATCCATCAGTCTACACCTTAGGAGCAGAGAGAACTGAACACTACAACTGCAACACACATGTAGACACTGCTGACTGGAGGGCTACACAGGAAAGGCGGCAAGAGCAAGCAGGGAGCTGTGATATTGTATTGTAGGCGAGGGCATAAACACACAAACCGTGGTCATGTGGAGCGCAGCCGCGAATCAACCTAATTACCACTGACACATATAGGATGGTAGGGTCAGCAGCATCGCAGACTGCTACACCACTGCACTAATGTATTCATCACACCCAGACTTGAGATATCAGATACAGTATGTTATTTTTTCCACACTTCCCCCTCATCATTGCAAGATGCACTTTGCAATTCCCACTGATGCATCAGGGCCAGACTATCCTCTGTCATCAGTTGAGCAGAGAAAAACTGAGTAGAAATAAATTCCAACAGAGATTTTCCTAATTTCTCAGTATTGCTTCACTACTGTACTGTCCGTTGCATCATCTCTCCACTCTGTGGCTGCTGTGGAAGTGACCACTGTTGTGCTTTGCTGTGTGTGTGCACGAGTGAGTGTAGAGTTTTGAAAGAGAGAGAGAGAGCAGGAGAAAGCTTAAGCATGTGCGCGCCAGTCAATGTCTGCATAATGTCCCAGAGGTCTATGCCTGTATAACTAATACTTGTATTATTGCTAGAATAAAACATGACGCTGAACCAAGCAGGATTAGAAAACAAGCATGACAGCCCATTCCCACTCTGTCCTCTCTCTCTCTGACACACACACACACAGACATATATACATGTGTGGAAGCAAGCAGCCCAGGGCCATGTACACTAGCAAGCGGCCATGTTTCTTTCACAAAAGGATGCAGTGAGGCTGTCATCGTCAGCATGGTCCTCTCCCTCCCTCTCACTGAGACACAAACACACACACACACACACACACACACCGTACTGTGACATCATGTCACACATTTAGGCCGGAGGGTCAGAGGGCAACACAGCTTTATGTGTTGAGGCTTTATTGTCGTCATGCTCTGCGACTGCAACAGCTCTCTTTACCTCAAATACTCTAACACACTAACACAAACTTACAATCAAAGGTAGCCCAGTTTACCATCAGCTCCTTTCGCTCACGTAACCACTGACAGGCAGGTCACCGCATACAGAGGTGAGGCTGTTTCAATCCAGATAATGGTAGGTGGGCCCTGCACTCCTCTCTGACCAGCAGGGCTCTCAACATCTGGCCCGGACCTCTACAGTCATTGCCAACATTCTTCTAGTTTCCACCTCCCAACCTTACACCTACATTACCTTCCTACCTAGTAGGGCTGCAACAACGAATCGATAAAATCGATAAAAATCGATTACAAAAAGCGTTGGCAACGAATGTCTTTATCGATTCGTTGGGTCTGCGTCGTTACACGCTGTGTCGCGGAGCTGGCTACGTCACTTAAAAAAAAAAAACATTCAAAAAATGGCGGAGACGGAGAAAAGCGTTCGACACAAATCTTCAACAGCGTGGGAGCACTTTACTTTAAATAACAGTAAAACGTGTGTAACCTGCAAACCCTGTAAAAATGACATTTTAGCATTGCAATGCAAAGTTACTACTGTATGTTCTCCTTCCTCCTGCCCCCCCCCCCCCTTTTCAACCCAACCGGTGGAGGCAGATGACGCCCACCTAGAGCCTGGTTCTGGTTCTGCTCGAGGTTTCTACCTGTTAAAGGGAGTTTTCCTTGCCATTGTCTCCTAGTGCTGCTCATGGTGGGATCGTTGGGTCTGTGTGTGGAAGTCGGTCTCGACCTGCTCCATGTGATAGTCCCCTGAGATAACTTTATGATATGGCGCTATATAAATAAAACTGAATTGAATTGAAAGTTTGTTTAGAAAGAGAAAGACAGTGCGTGAGAAAGTGTCACTGCAGAAACAATCTACCTTCATAGTCCATGGCCTGTTGTTAAAGCTATTTGATGTAGCAAAGCCTGTTAACACTTAGGTTATTATTATTATTATGTATAACAGGTTACACTTTGTTTTTGATTTACATTTTTATAATTTAATATTATTTATAACAGCTCAGGTCCATTCCAAGTAACCTAAAATAATGTTTTAGGGCAAATTAAACATCTTAACATGTTGTATAGCTTATATTTAAGTTGTTAGGAAGAACAGATCATTGATTCATTGATTAATCGTAGAAATAATCGCGTGATAAAGATTCATCGATTATCAAAATAGTTGTTAGTTGCAGCCCTAGATTGGGGAAAGTTCACACACAAGGCACACAAACACCAGAAGCATAGGAGCAGAGAGCGAGAGATACTTTTTGATACACAGAATTTGTTTTGGATCTCTGCTTGTGTTTTGATGTAGCCATATCTCTGGCTCTGTTTTAAGATACACATTGGTTCGTCTTTGCACCCCTACTTTCCACCCTCGGCTTGAACCAGAATCTGAGCTCATTTCCCACCCCCTTGTAGAGAATCCTAGGTCTCACTTTCAGGCTATGTTTACCTTGCTCTTGCCCTTCTAACCTGACAGAAGGTTCTGTTCTCAGAAACCGACTGTGTGTGTAAAGGGAGGTTGTGTCTCCTGCCAGCCTAACCTGAAGCACAGAACAGTGGAGGCACTTTGCCTCTCATTCTCCTCAGCGCTCACGTCACAGCTGGGCAAAAAGTTGGATAACCTCGGACAACTTTCATACATACAAGCTTAGTTGAGCAAGACCCTGAAGGATGGTAGTGACATGACATTACTGCAGCATGAGGGAGGGGCATGCTCGGTAGAACCGGGTGGAGATTGTTGTTGCAAAGGTGTAGGGATGGTTTACCATGGTTATGGACCACAGGGGTCCCTACACAACAAACGGGGTCTCCTATTTTAAGTAAGATCAAATGGTAAGTCTGGCTGGAAGGCATTTTCTTTGGGTGAGATTCTTAAAATATACCTGAAGCCCCCGCTAGAGTCAGAATAGAACAACAAAACCACACATCCTCCCACAGAGTGTCACAGAAATATCCTTCGCTGTCTCATTTTGTGTTTCTTTTTTAAACAATAGACCTAGTTCTGACTTAATGTCCTCTTAGACACAGTAGCTACAGCTTTTGGATTTTCATTAGTTTTTATTTAGTTATGATATTGTTTGTTGTTTGAATGTTAAAAATGTCAGTGTTCAGTATAGTCAATACCTTTCTAAGGCTACTTCTCCCATTTCCTAGTCAGGACAGTAACAATTTAGTGAAGCTGCGGCCATCGTTTGAAATGTTTCTGTTGCCTAAGTGTCAAGACTTTTGCTGGGACTGACCTAGAGCCACTGTATTAACATTGTATTAATTCAGGTTAATGATCATTTTGTGGCTTTGTCAGTCTGAATTCCTTTAAGTTTACACCATGCTGGAATGCCATGCAAACTATGGGAAACACAGTCAGCTTCCCTTAACTGTGTTGGGAAAGAACATAATTACCATCTGCTGCTTCTTCATTTTTTGATTGAGTTTCTTTGCAATAGTTTAATGTTTTACAGGATGTGACTATAGATGAAAATGACTTGTTTGTTTTGCAGGAATAATAAAAGCAATCGAACAGGTGGATGTTGTTTGGATGGAAATTATGTCTGTGAGCTATACTGCAGCATCATCATAATAGGCAGTGGTTGAAATGCACAAGTGTCTGCACATCTTGCTTGTGTGTGTGTGTGTGTGTGTGTGTGTGTGTGTGTGTGTGCGAGCCCCCTCTTTTCCCATTTAAAAAGTGCTCTGTCTGCTACAGTATGTTGCGGTGTTTGTCGATGCACATACTGTAATAGGCGGCAGCCTATTGGTGTATATCTAGGTCATATGGCCATCCATTAGTCTTGCCGTTGCTGGAGACGGGGGGTTAACAGGGTTGAGGGTGCTGAAGGGAGGACAGATGGAGTGATGGAAGGATGGAGGGAGTGTCTGGACTTAATCTGTGCCATCATATTAGCAAACAGCTGGCTTGATTCTGGCTCTCACACTCGCGCACACACACACACACAAGCTGAGCACACACTGCAGTGTGCACATCTAGACACACACATAATGGAATTTCCTTTTACGACAGAATTGAAATTCTTTTAGTGGTTATTGTTCTTGAATCAAAAATGCTTTACTTGTACCTATTTCTTTTTTCTTGTATTTAATTTAAAATCATTATAGCTCTTCCGACCAGCTGTCATTTGTTCTGTTGAAAATGTGGGGTAGGTGTTGAAGATGTATGTTTTTTTATTTTCATTAGGTATATTTATATTTGTTCCTAATATGTGCAGTATGTCAGACTAAATGTATGTCTGTGTGTACTTGTGCTGTTAGTTTCAGTTTAACCAGATGCCTTCACTTTTATTTATTTCTAAACTCAAAAACATGATTTGAAAATGTAGACATCACCTAGCCAACAGTTATTAATATGCACTATATCATCCCATATAGCTCCTGGCAGTGCAGTATCAAATGGCAGTGTTAGCTGAAGATGTGTGACCAACCTATTTCTACATTGACATCGTTGTAGCAGACCTGCTGACATGAGGGGAGTCATGACAGAAATAAAGGTTAGGTTGTAATGTTAAGTTAGCACACATTATGCCTTTCATCTGCCCTCCTCCTCTGAAGAAACTTTCTCAAACTCAAACTGTTTATTTACTCATGTTAGCTTGCTAGTTGCAGCAGTGATATGAACACAGAGCATGCTGATCAAGCAGTAATATGAAGATGATGATGATGACTGTACTGACAACCTGTATGCTGTTGTCGTGACTGTGACATGGAGTCATGAGGAAAGATGTAGCACAGATGGGCTGTGCCAAATTCATGGTAATTACCACAATATAGCCTATAAAGGCATATTGTTTATTATTTACCTTCTTTGCAGATTCATAACACATTTGTTGCCTAGAAGAAAATTGGAAACATTTATACTATGATGCCACTAGCGACAAAGAAAATTACAGCCTGTGAAGCCAATGGGAGCTATCAAACTACATCTATTCTTTTTACATTCAGCTAAATTTAGTATTCAAATACATTCTGACTGTGTGTTTGTGGCTGCAGAGAGACATAGGGGGAATGACAGCAGGGACATAGGGTGAAGGTCCAACATGAGTGCTATATCAGGAGTGGGACAGACCCAGCCTGGTTACTCTGCTTGGCCTCAGTGTTGTAAGATATTGTGAGATACTAAGAAACCATTGTTGTAAATCTCTGTAATTCAAGATAGCCAATCAGAAACTATTTACACTGTCATTTATACTGACATATTGTCCTGTTTCACTTGTCAGACAATACCTGTATAAAACCATGATATGATTGCAGCTAAAAATACTGTTAACCCACAGAAACTGCCATGTTCCTGAAATCATCTGAACATTATTATAAATACACGGTAATGACAACTTGCATTGAAAATTACCAATAACAGGGCAAGTTGAAGACTACTCAAAGTTTTCGTCTTAACATACAGTACAGACTACCCAGTTTTCTATGAAGGTATATGTCAAGGTTTCAGAAAAAGGTACATTTTCTCCTGACATAAATTCTTCATCCTGCTAGATGATAGGAAAATATTTGTTTTCAAATGTAGCTGTTAGTGTAGAAATAGTTGAATGCTAGCTCCAAAACCCAGCTTGATACCATGTTCCCTGCTGCTCCAGTGTGCTGTGTATGTGTCTATATGTACTCAATCAGTTCCGTAATCTGTCTCTCATAGTGTTTTTGAGTAGAATTTAGGTTGGAGATTGGGATAATGTGAAACTAGAGGCTAGAAATTGCCTCTCTGCTTAACCTGGATCTGTGGAACTTAATGCAAGCTATGACTTTTTTCCAAGTACAGCCAAGGTTATTAGCCACTACATCTGCTGCCCAGTCTTGTGTGTCCCTGAGAGAGATTGAGATTGTTAGATCAGTCAAGCATATTAACAATATACAGGTTCGAACATGTCAACATGTTCCCATCCAGACACCTCCCTGTGTTTTCCCTCCATCCTCTTCCCAGTTGGTGTAATTATTACTAAAAACGAGCATGTCCCATGCGACAGCAAGACATGTGCTTTCACCTCGACAAGCTACCTCTGGGTCAGCCGCTTTTGTTGTTGTTGTTGTTGTTGTTTTCTGTCCTTGTTTTTGTAGTTCAAGGTTAATGTATAACACAGGAATGTGTTATTGGCTGGCCTGAAGCTGCTACCTTACTGTTATCTTTTCCACGAGATGTTCCCACCACTGGGTAAATATTAGCCTAGCACCTGTGTACAGTAGCATGGCCGTGGTAGATGAAGTTAATGTTAGCCTGGCAAACTTTATTTACTGTGTACAGTGAGTTGCTTGAGTTGAGGCATATCACGATTGCATGTGGTGTTTCAGTATTAATAGAAGGTCAGTCAAAGGGTAGACTGACTGTTCATTGCAAGCAAAGGGTGCTTGAATTTCTCCCTTGATGCGTATTGAATAGATTTATCTCACATTTTCTCTTTTGTCAATAGATAAACCAATGTGTCTTATATTTTCACTCACTAAGAAGTGATGTTTCTCCTTTCCAGGTGACACAAGATGAAGCATAACTAATGAATGCTGCATATCCTACTTGTAATCTGTATGTATGAGGGCCACCCACATATTGGTCTCACTGGTATAGCCTATCTGAATGTCTTTTGTTGTTGATGTGTTATGTTTACCCTTACAGTGGCACCTTTTCTATTGCACACACTGTGTCTTCTCTTACTTCTGTAAAGGCCAACACTGACCTCCTTAACCTCAGTCAGAGAACACAGTAACCAAAAGTTTTTATTTATATTTGGACATGACTTCATTTAGTTTTAAATGTGCTCTTTTGTCTTAGGCATTAACACAGTCAGTTTATCAGTACTGCAATAAAGCAATTAATATTTATGAAATAGACCACCTCTGCATAGACCACACTGTGAGTGTGTGAGAGTAATGCGCACAAAATGCGTCCCGCTCCGCAACTGCTGCTTGGATTGGCTACTTAGAGAGACGCATTTTCTCTCTCCTTTGGCACTACATCGTGTGCATGTGAAATCTTCTCTTCATTCTGCAGCAACAAGGCAGGCACACGCAAACTGTCACGTATGCACATCCACACACTAATTCTTTACACTTGCGTCATTTAACACACACCCCACAAACACTATTGGAATGGCCTCAATGCTCAACTGACAGGCCCACACACATAACACAAACACATTAAGCATGCATGGATTCCACACCCATACTCAGTCTAGACTGTGTAAAATGCTCTTTCTACTGAACAGATCCCGTGCTGCAGCTGTGAGAACCAGCTGTGATTGGTTTGTCCTGTCAGTCTGCATATCTGCCCACATCTTGACCCGCCTTAGGGCCTGTACTGTGATATTAATTTTCTGTGTGACAGTCCCGTTACAGTTTTGCAGCCCATTGTGTTTATCCAAGTATAATGCTAATGCTACATGCTCTTTTCCATGCAGCCTGCACTGCACTCAGCACTGTACTACTCATGCACTGCAGCAATGGAATGCTATTAATAGACCTGCCCCATAAGGACAATTAAGACTCCTTTTTGGGAAGAATAGATTTACTTATTCACTCTCATATTTTGGCCGTTCATAGTGGCCTCTTTGAAAGGACAAATGAGCAGAGGGCAGGAGGGAGAAATGTACAGAAGAGATTGCAAGATCAGAAATAAGAAGGGAGTCAGGAGGTTGAGAGAGTGAGTCACAGAGGCAGGATAGAAAACGGAGGGAAGCAGGGAGTGGTGTGACGAGTCTACGGATGTGAGTGGGCTTGTGTATTTCTAATATGTACATGTAGTGTGTGTGTACTTGTAGAGGGAGGGTACAGTTTGTTAAACACAGACTCCTTTAGCACTACATTTGGTTTCTGATTCCAAGTTTAAGCCAGTTTCATCCCACAGATTTTCCTCCTGTCAATTACCAGAATGTGCACTTTGACATACTGCACTTGCCTCATGCACCCGTGTAATCACAGTTGAATAATGTGGGAGAGTCAAAAGATGAATCAGTCTGTGAAAATGTTCTATGAATGAATTTTATGTAACACACTGCTCTTGGATGTCGTAATTGAGGTCTTGTAGGCGAGACTGCTCTGTAGGCTGGGAGTCACAGGATCTTGTCTACTGTATGTGTTTGTGCACTGAAAGAAAATGAATGGGATTATATTGATCTGATCCGAGTACAGTGTGGCCGTCCAGACAGACCCAGGTGGTAACAGCTACGCTCCATTAACCTTAGTGTTGTACCGTCGGCTACGATTTGCTATGATCAGTTCACCACTTGTTTGAATGAGCGCAATGATCTGCTTGGAAACAGCCGTGACCCTCATCCGTTGTTAATAACATGCTATGAGTAGTTTGTAACTTGTCAATAGTTACAGAGCTCATTAGAGGAGAAAACAAGGCATAAGAGAGAAAAAATGGGCAAAGGGAGGCTAAGTGCAACATCATTGAGTCTCAGAGGATCAAAGAAGAAAAACATGTCTGTCATTAACAGCCCACAGATTCACAGGAGACCTAAAGTCTTGATACAGTCTCTGTACTTGCACACAAGTATACTTATGCCTGTATGGTTTCTCCAGTGTATGTGCTTGTTTTTGTCTTCTTTTGTGTGGGCATGATGGCATGAAAATATGACTAATCCAGTCACTGCTGTAAATTAACAATAGCACAATGACAACATAAAGCTGCATCTGTCCCCTGTTGTGTGCTGAGATGCGCATCTCAGTAGTAGATCCTTAGTAGATTACGGCTACAACTAACGCTTACTTTTATTATCAATTTAATGTGCCAATAATTTTCATGATTTAATTATTTAGTCTATAAAATGTCACAATTTCCCAGAGCCCAAAGTGACGTCTTAAAATAGCTTCTTTTGTCCGACCAACAGTCCAAAACTCAAAGACTCTTCATTTACTGTCATGAATGACCAAGAAAAACAGCAAATCTTCCCATTTAAGAAGCTGGAACCAGCAAATGTTTGGTATTTTTGCTTGAAAAATGACCAAGATCATTCAATTTATCAAAATAGTTGGCAATGAATTTTCTATCAAATGAATAATGGATTAATTGACTAATCGGTGTAGCTCCATAGTAGATATTAAGGGAATGACTAAAGAAGCACCATTGTTTTTAGGGTGTAGCAATTTGTGGACTGAAGTTGTTGATGCAGGCAAATGCAGATGATGGTGGAGTAGTGGTAATGGTGGTGGGGGTCGTCTTGGACAGTGGGTCTCTGTTGACAGAGTGACTGAACTTGGTTGGAGACGCTATCTGTCACATACACTGACAATGTGCAGTCTGAACTGCTTGTCACTGCCACGCACAGTGCTATTATGTGGACAGGCTGACATGTCCCAGTACAGTAGGTCTTTGTTGATGTCAGAGAAGAGAGAAAGGGTGGGGGTCCGGACAAGACCGATAGTTATACGCAAAGAGAATTAAGGATGGAGTTTAAAAGCTCACAGTCAGTGACACTGGCAGAGATGACCTGTACGATCATACTCAAAGGAAGAACAGCTACAAAGACAGGATGAATCACCTTAACTGTTTTTCCAATTCTAATATTAGATTAATAAATGCATACATGTAAAAATCTTGAAACTGTTTTGTTCTAATCAGAATTTTCTTTTTTCATTCCCGTTTGCTCTCTCTTTTCCAAAACGTCCCCTTCCTCTTTTCTTCCCTCGTTTCTATGCTTCTCCCCCTGCAGACGGCGAGCAAGTTGTCAGGATGAAGGAGGAGAATTTGTTCCATCGGAGGTTTTCTCTGTGCCCTAATGCCACCTCCCCACCTAAAATCGATCCCCGCACCCTCACCCGGAACCTGTCTTATGGCGGAGACAACGACCTCTACAACCTCAGCCCAGGTAAAGGGCCAAGAGGTCAAAGCTGAGAAATGAAATGTGAATAGGACAAATTATGACATTTCAGTGACGTGTGTTGGTGGATTCCCCCATCTGTGAAATGCATTGTGCTGTACTTATTCCATACAAATCAACCAACCTCAGCTGCTGCTTATTAGCTGCATATAGTGCTGCCATGCTTTTAATTGTCTGTCAGCAGGATTATTCACTGAGTTCGTTTGTATGTGACTGTGTGCTATGGGTTCCCACCAGGCAGTGAGGCAGACAGGGACGGCCTCTCCATGCTGAGCAATGAACTTAGTCCTGCCCAATCGCCAGGCAGCAAGGTAAGAACACAGTTCTTGATTGGGCAGCTCCTCAACAGCTCACTCTAACTGACTCATTAGGTGAGCCTAATGTCTTTTCTTCTAATTGCTTGCAGTATTAGCAACCTGAAACATCTACAAGATTTGAAGTAAACGAACTTACAGTTGTTGAGGCCTTCTTTTTTTTTTTGAGGAAGTCAAGTAATATCGGGTCATTTTACAAAAATACAAGATTGTGATTTCCACCTTGTTTCAAACATTCAGACATATCCATTTGATATGGAAAACAGATGTATTACTTTTTAACAAACCAGCAATGAGTAACATTTTTAATTGATGACACTGGACCAATGTAGTGATGTCATAAAAAGGCTGCGGAATTTGAAATGTCAGGGCCGTGGTGGGAACTGTGTCATTTATTTGGCAACCCAAACTTTTATGGTTCTGGTGTTGCCGGTCCCGTTATGTTGTATTAGACCTAACAATCTGTCTCCATTCTTTAGTAATACTAATTAGGAGTGGTCAGTAAATGATTCCTATGACAACCAGGTACTCTCATCTTGTCTTGTCTTCTCTCCTCTTGTCGCTTTGCCTCGCCTCGTCTCACAATATAGTCTATTTATATGTGGAATAATTTACAGGCGCAGCTGCATCTCTGGCCTTTTGCCCTTTCTTCCATCCTGAAAGCCCTTATGGGACAATAGGAGACAGAGCACAGTCTTCCCCTTGCATGTTGTCATTTATGCTGGCTTGGAATAGTGTACTACGCTTTAAGAATGGCTTCTTTTAACACAAATACATAAGACTAAGTGCCTGTGTGGGCTCACCAAATAATATTGTGAGTCATATTGGTTTAGCACATACAGAACAAGTGGTTATGTAATTACATATCACAGTGAAATGACAGCATAACGAATCACTGAGATTCTAATCGCTACTCACTGATCAGAGGAGACCATCAAACAGTCTGTGCCCTTTGCTGTTTAAACAAGGAAGTCAGTGGGTTTGTGGTCACAATACCAGAAACAGGCAGTCAGCTAAGTTGCCTTGCTGGTTGAAAGAGCCACCCACCTTCTTCATACAAACCTGTGGCTAATCAGATGTGCTACGTGGCAAATGGAACAATTAAGCAATGTGGAGTTTATAATGCAAGCATGTTAAGTTGGTTAACTCAGCATCACAACACAAGAGCTGACTGCGTATTGTTTAATAGGCCTTATTCTTCTAAAATATGATCCCAAAAGTATGTTAAACATGCTGTCGTGACTGTTAATGTTAAAGATTACGTTATCCACATTTAATAAGAGACAGAACAATTTTTCTGTACTTTCAAGATTTTGACAAATTTAAACTTTAAAAGCTCTACAGAAGTTGTAATTGTTAACAGTGTCTGTCTTTAGTTTAATCTCTCTTCACCCTACTCTTCATGCTGACTGACTGTCTCCTCTTCTCCTTCCCTCCTCCAGTCTGAGTCCAGGATGTTTAATGGTGTTGAGAAGGACTGCCCCTCCCCCACAGAGAAACTGGCCCGGAAGGAGTCTCTCAAGGTGTACACATCATTTTCTTGCATGAGACAGTCGTGCAAAATATTGAGCATTATGCAGGTGGATTTATCATAAAGTGCATATAATTTAGCTCTTCAGTATGTCTGTCAGTCTAAGGTCAGTGGGTTAAATGTACACTAGCCATTTGGAAACCTTTTAGACTTGTACCCTTTTGTATGTTTCAAATGATCAACACTGAATAATGTTAATGATAACTAAAGATAACAGTATGGCAACATGACACATTTCAGCATGTTTGACTCTGCTTCCACCTAGTGTTGGTACTCTCACATCAGTCCTCTAAGCCAGTAAGACTGATGACTCATTCATGTTTATTTGTTTTCTGTTTCACAGGTCCAAAAGCAGAATTACAGGCAAGAGAAGAAACGAGCAGCTAAAGAAATGTTTAGTGCACTAAAGGATCCAAGTGTTGTCATCATGTCCAACTGGCTGAAGGTGTGAGGATGTTGTCTATTAGACAGAGCTGCTACATTGACTCAGAATAATGACATATCTGCAGTCACACAGCAAGATATTCAGACGTCTCATCTGTCAATACACCTTTTGCTAATTTATAATTTTTTATTACAAATAGCTGTGCAAAATTTTACAACTCTGAATGTTTATGTTCAGTTTAAGTTAGCCTTTTTGCACCCTGCATACCAACCCTATAGTTTCCTGTTATGTGTAATTGTAAAACATCATATTTTTTGTGTTCTCTTTGTTTTCTGATTCTGAAATTCCATCTAATCTCATCCCTTGTCCTCCTTTAGATCCGCGGATCTTTAAAGAGTTGGACAAAGCTGTGGTGTGCCCTGAAACCTGGAGTTCTTTTGATCTATAAGACCCCCAAAACAGACCACTGGGTGGGCACCATCCTGCTCAGTGCATGCAAGTTGATTGAGAGACCCTCTAAGAAGGACGGCTTCTGCTTCAAGCTCTACCACCCTCTGGACAAATCCATCTGGGCTGTCAAGGTCAGACATGTTTGTAGGCTCACTGGCCTTTTTATAAACTCAGCAGTAACAGACGAACAAGAAGATGATTAGTGATATAATATCAGTTAAGAGGGGTTTTGCTCATACAAACACTGATAATGCCCCTGTGCCTCCTAGTGGTAATTTAAAAAAAGACACTGTCTAATTGTAATGCACATCAGAATTAATGTACAGTTACTAATTGGAATTTAATAGTCAAACATGAAAACCAGCAATGAAGCTGTTGCAAGGGAGATTTGCTGTTCTCAAGACTGGAGTTGTTAATTAAAATTTGGTTTAGCAATCCTGAGTGAAAATACAGGGTTTACTTGCACTGCAAGATTAAAACAAGCAATTTTGTCGGTGATTGTATTAGATTTAATTAAATTTTGTAGTGCATATTGACACACTTTTGTCAGTGATTTTATTTTTAATAGTTTTAATTTGTAAGTGGTAATTATCCTGTTCAGGGATCCATAATGCTTATAGCGCTTGTTTCTGTTGGTACAACATGCCAAAATGGCATGAAGCGCGACTCACTGTTTCATCCATATGCTCAGGGTCCCAAAGGAGAGAATGTTGGCTCCATCACGCAGCCTCTACCCAGCAACTACCTGATCTTCAGAGCAACTTCTGAGTCTGACGGTGAGGCTTATTTGTGATGGTTTTTGGCTGGAAGAGTACATTCTTGCTTTTTGTAATGAATTATTTTTACGAGCAAAATGTATTGATGGCACTCCTTCCCATCTCTAAATTGTGCCTGTTTCTGCAGGTCGGTGCTGGATGGATGCCTTGGAGCTAGCCCTCAGCTGCTCCAGTCTCTACAAGCTGACAGCCAAAGCTGGGAGAGAAGCAGATATCAGCACGTCTTCAGAGTCTTCCCATATACTCCACCTGCTGCAGTCTACCGCACTCAGTGACGCAGAGCTGCTACAGTAAGTAATACACTCATATAGCTGCATTCACTGAGAGCCCCTCTGATATAATCTCCATCTTTAATAGTTGTTGTTGTTATTGGATGATCTATGTTTCCTGTAATCACAGACCAAGTTGTTGCGCTTGCCAACTCAGACACAGGACAGCTGCCATTTATACCAAACACATTTATGCTGTGTTATGCTGACCCCACACTAGAGGATAATTGGGCAGATGTTGGGTCCGATTTGCCCCTGCCGAAAATTGCGGGGGTGTTCCCGATTTGAGGCTGGTCTGAACAGATTATCTGCCCAAATGATCCTGTAGTGTGAGTGCTTTACAGACATAATCTTAATGTTACCGACTGGATCAGAGTCTCCCTGATTTTGAATCCTAAATATCAAACGTTTGATATTTACAACATGAAATCCTGTAATGTGAAAGGAACAGTGATGGAATGTTGAGCAGAAACCCACAATAGCCAATGAGAGCAACTCACCTCCCGCTCACGCTTCAACATGTATGAGCCATGCCGATTCTGTCTTTTGAGCCATGACTTCATCCACAGTTTGTCTCTTTTTTTTGTTTCATTTTCTTTTTTCATTTTTATTTCAAATAATTACAAAGCAGCAGTCTGATGCTTTCCTCCTGTGATGAAACTGTGAGTATAGTGTATTGGGCCCCTAGTTTGAGCCTCTCATGTAATCCTCTTTTTGTTTTATTTTATTTTATTAAATTATATTTAAACACTGCAGCCAGTTACCTTCTGGTAGTCAGCTTTGCTTTGTTGAGTGGATAAAATAGCACCTAGTTTACTGGGCACTGGACAGAAGAGTGTTGAAACTAAATGATTTGTAACTGAAAAACAAGATTTGAAAATATTTACTTACACATTGAACTTCAACTTCTCAGATCTGTTCCTTTTCACTTTCAAAAAGCTTCCTGCTCTTACAAATGTCTCGTGTTACGCACGGATCAGGTTACTTTCGCTTTCGGGATTTTGAGGAACTTTTTACGTTAACGCTGGTCGCAGCTCCACAGATTTGTAAACGCATGCTGCGTTTACGTGCTGGTGGAAAAACTGGGACATCTGGGCTTTTGTGTTTAATTTCAAAGTGGGACAGACGTGTTTTTTAAATAGACACAATTGTTTGTCGCCCCTCAATTAGAGCACATACATTTACCAACCACAGACTATACAGTAACATATAAACTTAAATAGAGTTGGGTAGAGTTGTTCTCTGACAGGGAAAGGGAATGTGTAACTAGTTGTTCCTCGGCAACTGCTTTTAATGAGCCCTTAAGCAAGGCAGCTCGAAGGCTGGATGTACTGAACTTGTGGAACCAGTTGAATGTGAGGAGGTGAATTACAGGGGAAACTGGGACACCAGTAATGTGGATGTTTGTGTGTGTTTGGTAATCCATTAACTGTTGACAACTGTTGTGTAACAAGAAAGCTATAAAACCATAAATATGTGCACAACCTGCACGTCACCCAGGGTGTGTATGTAGTTTCTAATAAAAGCTGTATTTATACATAAATTCCATGTTTTCCATCTGCAATGATTGCATTATTTATCAAAAATATTGAACAATGTATTCATTTGCTACTGCTTGTAAGTACGCACATCTGTCTGTCTATTTTACACTCATTACACATGTTGGTATTTTTCCATCATAGTTATTTTCCCATCTCGTCTTGAAAGTGTCAAACGCTGTTCTTGTACTGTTTACATCCTACATTAGACATCCCTTTCCACCCCAACCCCCACCTCCCCTTACCTCCCTCTGGCCATCCGTCCCAGCTCTCCCTCCTCTCCTGCTACTCTGCCAGCCAATCACAGCAGCCCGTACAATCACATGACTGGCAGAGGAGCAGGAAGATGGAATAGAATGTTAACCATACACCACCCAGAAAGAGACGGCAGCAACACAGCTACTGCAAGCCCGCACCCAAACACACATGCACACACACGCCCTGGCACACTGACAGAATTATGCACACACACATTCAGGAAGCGGGTGTGCGAAAATCGAGGAAACCAAGCCGCACCTTTTAGTCACTAGATTAAAAACATTTACGTGCACACAGGAGGAGAGGAGATAAGGACAGACCTGTTTGGATTTACTGGTAATATCATCGGTGGTGTTTTGATTCCTGAGGAAGAGTTTGTCTGTATGCTGTATGTCTTTGAGGTAAGGTAGGTCGCCTGTGTTCCAGGGCGTGTTTGGTTTAATAAATAACATTACTGTTTGGTTAGTGATTCACAGAGCGCACAGGAATGTGCATATTCTTGTCTGTCAAGCCCTAGGGCATTTTGAAGATTGAATTTCCTTCCATTGTTGTTAATAAGCTGTTTCCTTGTTTTCCGTGACCGGCACTGAATGTGGTTTTGAAAGCATATGACACACAACAATTATCTTCCGTGTTTGTGTGTGGAGGATTTGTCAAACATCTGACTATAAATATCTGATTGAGTTTGCAAATGATCAAGACCAGCTTTCATTTCTGTGTCTGTCTGCTTGTGTCCCTTTTGAATGTGTAAATTTGGATAAGCACACAGATCTCCACTGTCTGACTTGTACAATGGCTGTAGGATTAGGACTACGATGTGCCTTTTTTAACTATCGATTTTACCCCTTGTCTCTCTTCCATTGCCTCATTCTCGCTTTTCCCTTCTTTGACCATTTCTTCACCATGTTTCTCACTTTCCTGTGGTTGTTAAGAGCTCTCACAGATCTGAGGTCTGGGTTTGACTAGACTAGACTGGAAAATTCCACATTGAAAAAATTATAAATAAGCATAGGACGCAGTTTGAATGAGTTATCTTTCAACTTTGTCAATGAAAGCATGAGCGCGTGCGTACATGTACAGTATGCGTGTAAGTACCCTGATTGTAGTCCGTCACATTCAGACGAGGCAAAAAGGAGGTGAGAAATGAAGGAGGATAAGGATGAAGTGGTTTGGTGTGGTCTGTGGTTGTTGTCCTGGCAACCAGACATGTTAGATTTACTAAATACATCCTGTCCAGGTCAGCCAGGTTTTTATAGTGGATAGTCTCTAAAGCAGTGAGCTTACTCATCATAGCTGTGAGGAGAAGGATGCAAGAGAACGTCACAGATTCACACACTTGAATGTGCCATGTTTGAGCTCGTAGACTGCCTGACTGGAGAGGCAGCAAAGCTTTGGCAGCACTGAGCTAAAGTTTAGTAAGATGTTCATAATATCTTGTGACATTACTCATCTTTAATGTCTAATCGTGATTATTAAAACTTCTTTAAGCTTCCACACTCTATTTAAATGCAACCATAAGTCAAAGATCAGCGCACAGCATCTTTACAGAAGAAGCACCTCATTAAATCCTATGATTGTTCTTTTATATCATCATTTTCAGAGTAGATTTGGCTGAGCTTAATCACCGCCTGGGCATGCAGTAGAAATAAATATTTGAGAATCAGGGTTGCTTAATATAGTTCTAACCTTGGTGTTCACGTTTCTGTTACTATCAGGTTAAATGACACTGTGCTGCTGGGCAATCACCACATGGAGCATGACGGCTTTTCAGACAAATCCGAGCGCGAGGCTCACGATGACTGGGACACTATGGCCAATGAGAATGGTGAAAGGCTGACGGGGGAGAGTGACATGGACCAATCAGACGAGCTGTCCCCTGGGCCGCAGGCCACAGCCTATGTAGAGCAGAGCACAGAGGACATGGCTGAGGTGAGTTTACAGATACAGTGTTTATGTATGGAGCTCTGCCATGTTTTGTTTGCATTACAGTTCCCTCACAGCAGTTTTGACCTGTTTTTATATTTACATCTTCAGTGTTTTAAAGATACAGGTATTCTGTTGTGTTCTGAAAGCACTGTTTGTCATACTCGGGCATATCCAGATAGTTCAGTTCAGTACCTTCTCTTTATTGCTCTGGCCCAATATTAATAAAAACGGAACTGGTTGTCTTTGAGAAATTCAATTTTTGCTTGTCCCAGTCGTCTCAACCCCACTCTTCTAACCCCATTAAATGTGCACGTATGTGTTACTTCAGGCTGGGGAGGCGTCCCAGGTGGAGACTGTGTCGGAGGAGAACAAGGGTCTGATCTGGGGCCTGCTGAAGCAGCTGAGGCCAGGCATGGACCTGTCTAAGGTGGTGCTGCCCACCTTCATCCTGGAGCCACGCTCTTTCCTAGACAAACTGTCTGACTACTACTATCACGCTGATCTGCTCTCACAGTCAGTAACTTTTACTGCCAATTACTGTGTGTGTGTGTGTGTGTGTGTGTGTGTGTGTGTGTGTGTGTGTGTGTGTGTGTGTTTTAGTATTATAGTATTATAGTATTTTCCCTCAAAAGCAAGCTTTTCTTGTCATAATTGTCATCTTTCCTGCCACAGAGCTGCACTGGAGGAGAGTGCATACGGTCGGATCAAGCAGGTGCTCAGATGGTACTTGTCAGGCTTCTACAAGAAGCCCAAGGTAAGATTTGTTTACTACTATACCAGATGGCTCGATGTTATCATAGTGGATAAAGACTTTTTAAAGACGATAGGTAGGCTGTATCATATTTACCTCTCTTCTAAGTATTGGTACCAAAGCTTTCAGCTGAATAAGAGCTCCCTCTATTCTGTTTTTCATTCACATACTCACACTCTCCCGTCAAGCTCTTGGAAGCGGCCATTTTTGGAGTGCTGTGGAGCAGTGGTAGCATTTTTTCAGACTGTCCTTTTTTGAGCTCACCATCTTCTAACATGGCATTATGTGACACTATTTCTGGGCCGCTTGACAAATGACTGTCCTGGATCTAATTCTGCAGTAAAACTGGCAGGAGACACTTGTCAGGACTTTATTTCTTCAGTGGCAGCAAAATGCCAACCATGAGCCAGCAGGTAACGCCTGTAGATTAAATTTGGCTTGCTCAACACTTTTTGAGCTGGCTACCTCTAGGAGTCTCACTCGAGATGGATGGAAAGAAACTTGATAACCTATCATTATTAGGACATGTACAGGACTGTCTGCCTGCTGTGCATTATTTCCTGCTGAATTATTGAGTCCAGACGAGTGGTAATGTGTTCCATGGGGATGATTATTATCTGTGACTTTTAGATAATGTTTTAAATCTCATGAGGGAGGCCAGTTTGGTCCAGTGATCATCTGCAGTGTCATTGGTCCCCAGCACTGGATAGTGGTCAAGTGTAAAGAAACGGGGCTCTTGCTCAACTGTGACAAAAAAAACCATCAAACTATTTCCACATTTGACAAAACAGAGAAAAAGGTTTGAGTCCGAAGATGTTTACATTGATACTAACACTGCTGTATGTGTTTGTATTTTCCAGGGTCTGAAGAAGCCTTACAACCCAATCCTGGGGGAAACGTTCCGCTGCTGCTGGCTTCATCCTCAAACCGACAGCTGCACTTTCTACATAGCTGAACAGGTCAAACCAGATTTGTAGCTAGAACTTGTAACTTGGAGCACACACCAGTGAAATGCAGCAAGTGTAAAATGAACACATGCCAGTAGGTATAAATGTAAATCTCTTTCTTCTGCCAGGTGTCCCACCATCCGCCCATCTCTGCCTTTTATGTCTGCAATAGGAAGGATGGTTTTTCTATCAGTGGGAGCATCCTGGCCAAGTCCAAGTTCTACGGTACACAGCATACAATATGTAATTTGTTTGTCATAGCTGAACGACCAGAATGGACGTATACACGTGCAAAGATTTTTAAAGGCATGCAAGGACAATGTGGTCACAGGTTTAATCGCCATTTTGATCCCTTTGTCCTCACACGTCAAGATAAATTCCAACCCTTGCCTTGAGGCACGACAAATGGCTGTCAATCTAAGCTTTTTAATGGGGATCTACAAGGACAATTGATACTTGCGTTCTTTAATCAAGTGCTTCTCTGGCCTTCTGCTGTTGTAGGTAACTCTCTGTCGGCCATTCTGGATGGCAAAGCCAGGCTGCTGTTCCTGAGCAGGGGTGAGGAGTATGTCATCACCATGCCCTACGCTCACTGCAAAGGTAATACATCAACTGTAATCTACAAAAGGTCCATTTTGCGGTTGATGTCCCTCTGAATGTTAGTAACAATTCCGTTGTGTTCATTCAGAACTTAACAGTCACCTTCACTGTCTCCCTAAATACCCTTGCCAGCTAATTACATGGTTAGGATTAAGTACTCTAGTATAGATTATTCAAATACAATTGTAAGTAAATTAAAAGAAGGACACATGCTGTCACAGACATTAAGTACACTATATATTACAGAAAGGGTGGGATTGGATGATCTTCAGTTTTCCAGTTCACTCAACAGTTTCTAGGGGGCCGGTATTGTGATTGAGTGAATGAAGTTCTCAGTATCTATGAGCATCGCAACGCCTTCTGTGTAGACACGGTGGTACAGCAAGGTATCACTGCACAGCACGTTTGGTCCTCTTCGCTTTCTTCCTCAATGATTTTATTTCGTCATTCCTGTCTTACCCGGCCGACCGTGGCTGTGTGTTGCCACGCTCCTCATTGCCACACAGAAATGACCAAACACAGCTACAGTACAGGAGGTTCAGATACAAACCATGGATACAATGAAATCTGTCTACTGGGAAAGATTATGTGCTGGCCAACATGTCAGAGCTACTGGGAATCAAATAGCCTCCTGCATTGCTGTGAACATGAACTCTCACATGGCAGACGGCCATAATTAGAGATTGATGGGTGGAATCAGTCAGGTCGAGTTTCTGTTTATTCTTTGGGTGTACGTGGGTATGTTGTAAATTACCGTCTTTAACTTGTCTTACAGTCTAGTCAACAAATGCGAGTGCCTAGATCATGAATTATATTCCTAACCGTACAAAACACGGGGAATGGTATGATTTATGTCTGGACTTCCAACCGGATTTTGTTCTCATCTACATTCTATTCATTGATGTGCTGTTGGTCTGAGGCTTTAATACTCCTGTCTGTGCCTCCTGTAGGTATCCTGTACGGCACCATGACACTAGAGCTGGGTGGGAAGGTTACCATTGAGTGTGAGAAAACAAAATGTTTCACAGAGCTGGAGTTCAAACTCAAGGTATATTTTTGAACAAGTTAAAGATTTCCATCGGTAATGTGTGAAAATTTACCCTGACTAAGTCATTTTTTCTAACATTATAATAGATGCAGCTTGTAGAATGACTTGTCAGCAATTGGTATTGTACATTCTGAGATAACAGCTGTTTAAATAAGGATGTCACACTGACTCTGTTCACTGCAGCCTTTCCTCGGAGGCTCCTGCTCTGTGAATCAGATCAGCGGCAAGATCTCTGTGGGAGAGGAGCTAGTGGCCACCGTTGATGGACACTGGGTGAGAGCTTTCATCCCTCTGCCCCCGCCTTCCGCCTAAATCTCTCTTTTAAGTTCATCTTTTAGCATCCCTCTCTGCCACTTACTCACTGCCACTCAGAATTCAGTAATTCTTTGTAGTTTATAGAGAGCTCTCACAGTGGGCCGATGAGTCTGGAAAAAGTACCAAAAAAAAGTATGGAAAGAACTTGGTCATTTTACACTGTGGAAATAGTTTACAGCAACTATAAATATTTTTCTCAAAAGAAGAAAGTATCAAATGATTAATTAACTTTGATAATATTGAGAGGTCTGTGTGATGAATAGCTTGAACATTTTGTTGCGTTGTTGTATTCAGGACAGTGAGGTGTTCATTCATGAGAAGCGCACGGGCCAGCAGGAGACGTTGTGGAACCCGAGCCCAGACATTCGCAGCAGCCGCCTCAAGAGACAAGTGGTCCAAATAGACCAGCAGGGAGAGTTTGAGTCTGAAAGGTAAACCACACTTGCTGACTTCCTAACTTGATTCACATGTCGCCCAAGTATGTTGATCACTGCGCTTATTCATAAATTAGAGGTCGTTAATTTGAGGAAACAAACATGAAAACAGGATAAAAGATCTTTTCCACAGCATACATTTTGCATGTAAAACACAGGCGTAATGAATAATTAATTATGGCATCCGTTGAGGTGTATTAGTATGTTATGTCAGTAAGCCGACATGCACAATACCAGGGCTCCAGAACTGGCACTTCTAAATGAAATGCAGCCATTATTGATGTTATTAGAGGTCAAATGTCCGCTTCAAGAACTTTCTATCTATTTCCCGTCCAGTAAAACAACGTTTTTTCACTTCACATCACAAGCAAACCAGAAAAGAAAATTCTGCTGACTTCAGTGACACTTACATGTACACTGTTTCTGCATCGTGTTGCTGACAGACTGTGGCAGCATGTGACCAGTGCCATCATGGACCGGGACCAGCTGCGGGCCACCCAGGAGAAGTTTGTGCTGGAGGAAGCGCAGCGGAGCGAGGCCAGGGAGAGAGGGGACAAACCCTGGACCCCGCGACTTTTCCATCAGGAGCCCGTCACCTCCGAGTGGACCTACAGGCACATGGAGTATGAACACACTATAAAACACGGGAGATGGCGCGTGCTGGTCTTTTTAGTTTAGACTAGTCAGTATCATGAGGATTGAGCTCTAGAGTAAGGAGAGGAAAAACATGGAAACAATGACATGTTCAGATTTGAATTACACTCTATACACAGCTTCATTTATTGTCCCGTTTGGCAGCTTGCAGCCGTGGGACCCTGAGCGCTCTCTGGTTCAGTTTGAGAAGGACGGAGTGATCCAGACACACGAGAAAAGCCAGCGGCAACACAACGGACTCTCCTACAGTCACAGCTGGGCCAGCCGACAGAAGGTTAGCCAGATCATTCGCACACCTCCAAACTATAGCTATACTGACTTATTATTGATTGGTGCGTCATTGATATTTAATCAAAATGAAAGCTTCACTGGTTCCTGTCAAGCCAGAGCTAACCACTCCAAAGTCACTAACAAGCATGACCAGCCCCTTTCTTCTTCACTTGTTATTCACTGCAGCAATGCCCAGATGGCTTTATTCAACTGTTAGCGTGTTCACTGTCAATATGTCTGCAGCGACATTTGAACAACTTACAGTAAAAGCCTGCTGCCTCCTCCCAGGTTGAGGTGAACGGGAAACGCAGGAAGGCCAGCAGCCAGCCGTCCAGCTGCAGCCAGAACACTGAGAGCAGCAGCACCACACCAGAACCCACACACGAGTCCTCGGACAATGAAGGTGAGGCCTGTGCACACACACACACACACACACTCAAAAACTAAAAATTGCTCTACAGAAGTTTTATGGTCCTGTCTGTCATCTGCCCAGGCTTCTCAAACCAATGTGCACGGTGCAATAAAGACGTGAAGGACATCGCCATGATAGAGGCCTCCATTACATCTATACAGAAGACACAGCAGGACATCCAGAGGTGAAAATAGCACATCGTCGTTCACACTGACACACTCATTTGTGGAGGAGACTGAGGTAGCATAATGTCTTCACTTGACCTTGAATATGTTGGTTTTTTTAATCTGTGAAAAGAAACACGTTTGAAACAGTTAGAAACAGTCGTGTTTAGATTTAGGGTAAAAAAGCAGAATTAGAATCTCACACATTACAAAATTATGTCAGTACATCTGTAACAAAAATATCTGTATTAGTTAATGTCAGTGTTCATAGCCATTGTAAGAGGGGTGTTTTTGATATGTGTTTTTTTTTTGGTGATAATTTGACAAATTCTTGACTTCGTTCCTGCAGGAACCTGGTGGCTCTGAGCCGTCAGCTGGCTCATCAGAGGGTGACAGATGACAGCGCATCGCTAACAGGCCGCCACTGTCTCATCCTCTGTGTTCTGCTCCTGTCACAGCTTCTCCTCAACTACGTCTTCACCTGAGCGTGCTCCTCGGGGAGGAGTTCCCCTCCGCCACTGATCTGGCATTAGATCCCTCCAAAAAGCACAGTCTCTAATCAGCAGATGAGACCTCAGATCAGTGTTAGGAGGGCAACTTTGTCCCTTTTTGTTTTCCTCTAAGAGGGGAGGAGCACAGACATTATAGCAATAAACACAGCCACAGCCATCGCCTGTTAGTCATCTGCAGAGAGTAACGGCACCCCCTAGTGTAGCCAGACTGAAACAGCACGGGCACCCACGCACTTTGGACAGGAAAGGAGCGATGAGAGACAAGCATGGCTCAAAAAAATTTTAATAAAAAGATGAAGTGTATGATGAAGAATGCTTTTGCAAAAAGAAATGACGGAGAGGATGTTTCACCATTCCTTAGTGTCTTTTTATATTGCCCTGCAATACTGTTTATCTGTTAGTGTGCCTGTATGTGTGTTGTTAGTACCCACAGTACAGTAGGCCCTATGGGCGCAGGCAGATCACCGCTTGGACTTCTACTTCCCTTCCACTCCAGATTTTGGGCCTTAACGCTGAAGCCAAAAAAAAAGAAGAAAAACACGATGTGTACAAATGAAGAAGGAATATCTTCCAACAGTGCAATTCTGTGTGTTTTGTATTGATGCACACTCAAATACACTCTGTGTCATCTTTTAATGATGATGATTTTACCAAAACAGTATTTATAATCCGAAAGGACAAAGAGTACTTGTTTACAGGGAGCACCGTGTGTGTTTGTAGTGACACAGGAAGAAAGGATAATGGGAATGAGGCAGGGCAGAGAGCCAAACAGAGTGTCTTTGTATTTGTGTGCCTGTAGTGCTGTAACCGAAGGGATAATGGCATAGCACTGCTTTGGTCTAGACCATGACACTAGTGTGTACAATCAGTTATATAGTGAACCAGCGTGTGGAGGAAGGGACAGAGTGACAAAACGCGAAAAAGAACTTGAATACTTTGGCATAATAGAAGGGGTTTGAGTGTGCATTTTGGTCCACACCATGTGTAAGTGACTGTTTTAAGATGTAAACACTTAGTAATGAGTAATTTTTTTTCTTTTAATCAATTTGTATATATTTGTCTGGAGGTCTACGTTTCAAAAAGAGATTTCAGAATGTATTTATTGGGTGATTAACCTTGACTTCCCTAATCTAATTCAGCTTGGAGGACGGAGACCATGGGTGACAATCGCTCTCCCAGGGTTGTGTGGGTTCATCATATTTGTTTGTGTGTGTGTGTGTGTGTGTGAGTGTGTGAGGGAGCACATGTGTGCGAGTAAGCCATTATGGTTGTGCTATACAATGCCAGGTCTGTGATCTTGGTTTTTACTAGTTTGTAAACCTTTGAATTTCAGTCTCCATTGCCAGTACTGATCTACCCATCGGGAGAGACTTGGAGAGCACAAGAAGGAAGTTGACTCTTTGAATGCTTTTATTTACACCTTATTTTGTTTATTTTCATTATTTTCCTTTTTTCTACTCTACTGCCATGTTGTGGGGATTCTACATGCCAGATATTTTTGTCATATAGAACAAAACTACAGAACATGATGTTGCCCAATGTTTCCATTCATACCTGTTGCGTACTGTAGCACTACAGTAAAATATTTTAACCCTGCCACTGCCCTTGGCTCTCATTAATGTCTTATAATTGAAAATTGTATCCACTGGTGTTCAAAACGATAAGAAATACTTCACTTTACAGACGAAAATGATTTCTTCTGTGGTCAAATATTCTCCACTAGAGGGAGATGTTGATGTAGGTAAACTAGAGTCTAAACTCGGACTGTTAACTGAAGTTTTCGTTAACCTTTTGTGAAGTGATTTCCCTTTACATAACTACGCTGCTGCAGCAGCCAAGCTGAAAATCCTTCCAGGCGTTGGGTACAAGTAAAACATGTTAAGACTAGACAAAGCCAGAAGGCAACTACAGGAGTTAATCCTTTCCTAAATTAAACGGAGAAAGATCCTTACAGCAGCCCCCACACAAGGCTTAACAACGTTGGTTGCAACATTTCTGCGAGAGATTTCTTGAGAATTGAGACGAGTGGTCGGCACAGTGACTACAGAGTCCTCTCACAGGCCTGAGAGATAAACCTGAGCAGGTGAAAATCTCTTGGTAGACGACACATGGATCAACGTCTCTTTGCCACAGACATAGATTTAAGCCCCATGAGGGTAACCGGATTGTGTTTAGGAGCCTCCCCACAATGCAGGGGGCCTGTAGAGAGACCGATCTTCAAGCACTATGATCACATAATGTCTACATTTGGTTATTCTGCTTTTCTTTAACTAGAAGTAAAGGTATTGTATTTGCAAATGAGCTAACTTCTTAAAAAGTGTTCAGAGTTGCCAAGTTAGTTTTTAGAAATTACAAACTGCATTCAGTAGTTGGAAATTACAAAATAATGTAAAAATAATTCAACTGAATTTTCTTGCTATAGTCCAATATCACAAAATTCAATTTAAAGGGCTTTATAATCTGTACAGCACACTACACCCTCTTTCCTCAGACCCTTAACTGAATGGTTCTATAGCTGTCCAGTCAGTGGTGCTTAATGGGAGGCTGACAATATTTGTCATTTGTTAAGAAGCTAATGAAGTGAACTATATTTCTTGCTAATAAATCTTAAGTAAAAGCAACATAACTGACTTAAAAGGGACAGAAAGCACAGAAAAAAGTATTATAAAGCAAAGTAAAAGAGGTGAAATAAGTGTACAGTAACTTTCTCGGCCAAGTTGCATTGCTGGCACATTTTTGTTCAATTGTAGCTAATCTCAGGATTAAACAGTTGACACAGGTGGGATGAGCCGTGCTACAATTCTATTGTGTATTAAATCACAAATGAAATTTCTTGTGTCAACAGTCAACAACCTGTCACTTCCTCTTGGCACAGCAGAGTCTCGTTGCCATCCACTTCAGAGAGAAAGCCTTTGAAGCTTGATGAGGTGAATACCCCCCAGCATATCAAAGTGTCAGGTCTATCTAAACAGAGATCAATCTGCAGAAGTGGAATGGGATTGTGGCTGAGTGCTTATTGTTGATAGCTGAAAGCCTTTATGTGTGAAGTGAGCTCCTTTTCTGTCACTTAAACATTCAGTTCTTAGAAACCGCCAACCCCGTGTTATACCGAGGGTTATAATGGCATTAATACAGACTGTAGCAATCCCAAGTTGTTCTATACATTTTGTCTTAAAGCCACAATGAAAGCAAATAAATGAGTTGATAAATGGCTTCCATTTATGCCCTGTGTGAACTTTTAAAGATTTTGTTAAAAGATCCAAATTATTGACCTTGCAGAGATACTTTCTTAAACTTCCTCCACCTCCATAGGTTCAGAGAACAGGTTTAGCACCAGAACAATTACATGAAGGTGTTAAGGATTCAGTGTGTTGCTTAAAGACAAAAACAAGACAGATATTTGCTAAAACAAGGGGGATTGAACCCAAACTGCACTCACTGTGCCACCCTGGAGACACTTTACTATGACTGAACCACTGCAGCTCAGATCTTTTGTATCTAAACCAGCAAATCCACATTTCTACCATATCTTACCCAAATGTTAACAAGATAGTTTTGTTAAATGTTTTAAAATGAGAAGCTTGTGAGGTAAACAGGGTGAGGAATAGGGTCGAAGTAGCATAGGGGGCAGATCAGAATCAGAATCAGAAATCCTTTAATAGTCTCGCAGTGGAGAAATTGACATTGGTAGCAGAGATCAAGGGGTAATCTCCTACCCCATGACTTGTTTCTGTTCTCCAGTTAGCTAGATGTCTGAGTGGGTGCACACTGGACCATTGTGTTGTCCGACTGTATGTGTGGGGCTGACGGAAGGAGCGACAGCCCAAATTAGGCCAGAGGAGAGTCCGTGTGTGTTTATTTTCCAGAGAGTTAGCACTCCATCACAGGAGGTTCCTCTCAATGTGAGTTTGTAACAGTTTCCCTGCTCTGGATCCCTCTTTGTCTGTCTCCATGTGTGTCGTTGTGTGTTTACTTCTCCTGGCACTGGACAAGCAAGGGGTGTAAACTGCTCTCTGGTCTGCTCTCTCTGGAGTTCATCAAAATGTTTCTCATATAGACCCATGTGCCAGGAAAATCATTTCTCATTGTTGAACATTCAAAGGAACAGTTCTACATTTTGAGAAGTATGGCTGTTCACTTTCTTGCCTAAAATGTGGTTAGCTAAGCAGTGGTTAGCTTAGCTACACATAAAGACTGGAAACAGAGGGGAACAGCTAGCTCTGTCTCTGTCTGAAGCTAACAAAATCTGCCTACCAAAGGTTGAAGTGTAAAAGTTGGGATTTACTTACAGGGAGTTTTGTGTGGGGGTTATGTGTATTTCTTGGCCAGGACCAGTTGCCAGGAAGCCGCTGAACCAGGCCAAGAAATGGTCCATAACTTCACACAAAACCACAAAATAACATTTTTAAATGTTTTTGTCCAGATGAAACAAATTAGAGATATGACATGCTAAAATAGCGAGCTTTAGAAGTGCTGGTGGACTGATCCAGGCTAGCTGTTTCCTTCTGATTTAAGTCTTTATGTTAGGCTAAGCTAACTGGCTGCTAGCTGTAGCTTCAAATAGATTACATTTTTATTTAACTATCGCCAAAATGTTGAACTCAATCTGAAACTGATCATATTATGTAATGTAAGTCTGATAATAACTTAAATGTTTTTCTATAATGGGCATGTTTCTTTTCTGATCAGCTATTTTAAGCTTTTATTCCTCCACCTTTCAACATCATTGAGCCAGAGATAGCCACAAATAATCCTTTGATTCTCCCTCTATGATTCATGGCCTCCCCACCCTTTTCTCCTCCATATTTCTATGGAGAGAATTTTGTTTCTTTTTAAAGCAGTCAAAAAAGTGGTTTGAGAGAGAAACTTTCCACACTTTTGCTTGTAAATCTAAAAGTTTTGCTTTCAAACCCTAAAGCTTTGCTTGCGAATCTAAAAGTTGTGCTTCCGGTTCCGCTTTATGCCGTGGGCAGGAAAATTCTCTCCATATATTTCCCCCCCAGGTGAGAGAGAGGCCAGCTGCACCGAGGCGTGTCCTGCTTGTTTAGGCGGAAGGGCAGCGGGAGTCAAGTCGGATGTTTGCTCTGTGGGTTGCCTCTCAAGCCAGTCCCAAATAGGCAAGGGGGAGGCAGAGACAGAGGACTTGTCTGAACTTGCCTTTCAGAGAGCAGAGGAGAGGATGGAGAACAGAGGCAGCCTGGTGCACCCTGAGGCCATGTATGTCATATGTCTATTTCTTTTCCTTTGCTGCAGGGAAGCAAATGTTGTCAGGTTAATTACACCAAGTAATCCAATAGATCACTGCAGAGATCTTGACTTTAACACAAGTCCGGTTATGTAAGTGAACCTTCACAATGGTGGAAAGTAGCAAACTACAGTAACTAAAGTTCTGCATTTAATTAACATTTGAAAGTACTGGTGCTTTACTTAAGTATTTCTCTTTTATGGCACTTTTATACTTTTGACATTTTACATGCTTGTTCTAGAGGTTTTGAACCCTAACACATGGTAACACATCGTCAGCAGATGTGCTGACAGTAGCTGTTACTCACTTTTAGGACTAATCATCATTGTTGACTTTAAAGTTAAACTTTCCAGACAAAACAATCTCTACTCAAGGTCCATTTTCTCACTTGTTTTGGAGCTTTTGACCATTTAAAAAGTAGCTTTAGTTACTAGTTACCTTGTTTATAAAATATAATGGATTATTATAGATTCTGCTATTCAACAGTGTGTAGAATAAAATCAGAATTAGATTTTTTTAAGGCAAGTTTTAAGGCAAGTTTAAAGTCTTAAAAAATAATTGTTGTTTTGTCCAAGTCAAGTCTAAATGTTGGTTTACTTTTGTACTTTAAAGTAAAAATTAAGGTAAAGTATTTTTACAGTGTGGTATAGCTACTTTCAGTTAAGATTCTGACTACTTATTCCACCACTGCACTTAGAGCTTAGTAAGGAAACAGGATCATTTAACTCAAATAAAATAAAAAGTGTTTAGGGTTGAGTCAGGATAAAGTCCTCAGGTTTATGATTTTACCTTCAGTTTTATGTAATGTATTACAATAATTTATAGTATGTGATGTGCATTTGAGTTTTTGAACTACGTTACTCTAAACTTGAATTGTTATTATACTAAACTCTGTATTTCACTTTCTTGGCCTGACCATTTCCAGTCATTTGAAGAGATAATGAAACCAAACTCAAACTTCTGGTTTCCATCTAAACTGACTAAACATGACCTTTGAAGATTCATAGGATGGATTATTACATTTTACTATAGAAGAAAAACTCTTTAAGGCGAGTACCGATTTGCTCGGGATAGCTATAGCAAGCCCTTCCTGTCTTTTGCCGTGCCAACCACCCACAGAATGTGATGTAATTCTGAAGAAAAGGATGTGGTCTTCTTGTGCAGACAGGTAGACATGACCTGTTAAAACACAGACAGAGGAGGATTCAGAGAGGATCTTCTTCTTCGTTTACCTCCCAGGATGCAACATTTCCATCCACAGTTGGGGTAAAAAATGTCAAAAGCAGTGAGTTGTAATAATGAAGAGTCTCTCACTATATTCAAATGTAAGGAAATTACTACCAACCAGCAATTACATAACCTTCAAATGCAGTTATTACCATAATGTAATGCTTTGTTGCCATGGCCATGGCCAACTGCCTGCCTGTGGGGTTTCCAAGCAGAGCTCTTGTTAAGTCTTGTCCCGGAGCAATCAGCCCATCCCACAATTTAATGAGACAAACACACACTCGCTCAGAGGGGATTTATCACTACATACCACCTCACTCTGAATTCTCCCTGGAAAGACTAGGCCATCATTTGCTGTTTGTTCAAACACAATATATATATATATATATATATATATATTTCTCTCAAAAGAGACAAGAATCCGTCATTTTTATCACGTCTCAAGTATTTACGAACTGTGGTGTCACTAGAGGAGTGACCTTTGACCTATACAGCATGCGTGCATTCTGCAGCCACATGAGGATGCATGGCATCTAAATATAGTTGTGGCATCTATGTATGGAGCGTAGTGCCAAGATTATGTTTGTGTTTGATCCTGTCCCTCCGTATGTCTTGTTTACATACGTTAAAAGCTACTGTTGACTGAGCTCTGCTTCCTGTCTGTGTCTCATTGGTTTGTCCTTTCAGCATTGTTCAGTGAAGTCATGGACTTCCACTTATTCTGCTAACCCTCTAAATTGATATCCAACTTATTCTTTTTTTTTATTCTTTCATTTCACTTCTTCTCTTTTCAATCCGCCAGTCAAACAGTTGCTCGTGATCTAATAAACAGGAGAGTGAAAGCTGTGACAGCAGGTCAGGCTGGTGTGTATGTGTATTTGTGTGTGTTTGAAATCCTATACAGACGTCATACTTGCTACCAGGATCATCGTCGGCATTAACACAGAGATGTGACACAAGGGATTTTGTTGCCAGCAGGTTGTTTTTTTCTGGACCGAACACAGAACTTTTTGACAGCGCAAAAGCCAGAGAAAGTGTCATAAATAAATAAGAAATGAGGAAGTTAAAAAGTTAGAGTAAAAAAAAAATGGAATCTGTGTTAAGCCATAGACACACACACACACAGAAGAGCCACAGTTTCACAGTGTGTATGCCAGTTCCCTATGGAAAGATAATAAATTGCATGGCACTTCCATAAAGTACAGACAAGTATAACACTGTACGTTCACCCTTCAGATATTCTACAGTAGAAGTCTTTGTTGCAGGGGCCACATCCTCTGTGGCGGGATCCTGACCCTAATTAGAGAGACAAAAGTGTGTGTGTGTGTGTGTGTGTGTTTGTGTGTGTGTGTGTGCGTGTGTACGCACACTGTACGTGGCCTGCCCACTCAGCTCTTTCATCCATAGGCCCAGATTCCAGTGGACCTCCCTGCTGTTGGAGGGGGTGTTGGGGTTGGAGAGCAGGCTTTGAAGGTGGCTCCAGTGACTCATTACCCAACAATCCACCCACCCTTCATGTCCTCTACACCCCCTAAACATCTCCATCCTCGCCCCAGCCCCTGCCCCAGCCCCTGCCCCTTGTCCTCTGGCACAGATAGCCGACACACAGCTCCCTGCGCGCGCACACACGCACACACACACACACACACGTCAATCGTTGACTGATGAAAAGAGATTCTGTTCCAGCAGAACAGGGTTTGTGTGGACCGAACCGCTGTGAAAGACTCCTCTGTGTGTGTGTGTGTGTGTGTGTGTGTGTGTGTGTGTGTGTGCGTGTGTGTGTGTGTGTGTGTGTGTGTATGTTGTACTGTATCAGTGTGCATGTTGGCATACATATATGCACAGCCACTGCACTAGCTCATCTAATCTTTCTCACAGCATGTGGAAGAGGTTTTATCAGACGTGATCTCCGTTTTCATACTTAATGTTCCAAACGTTCATGTGTAAACCTGACATCATAGTCTCTGCCTCCATCTCTCCTGCTGGAGTAATTTCTTCATGTTTCCCTGGGGGTTGTGTAAACCTACACCATAAGCTCTTGTTCCCACAGCTCACACGGGTCATACCCCCACCCTTAACTGGTGTGAGCACACATCTGCGCACCTCGTGGTGACAAAACCAGACATCTGAGCCCGTGTTTTAGCAATTGGTCCAGGAGATGTGTATGTTTTTTACATACTGCCTGGTGCATGTATGCAGTGTGTTCATTAAAGATGACATCCATAGGAGATGACATCATTTGGTCTTCCTGTCTAGAGCACAAAGAGCAAAATTACATTTTCAAATGCATACTGATTCTCAAAACTTTAGAATCATTTTCCTCTGTATTCATGGGAAAATGGTTCCAATAAATGTAAATACATTGAGATCAGAACTGAGTATGAAATGTAAAGTTAACCCCTGGATGATGTCCTGGATTTTTATAAATATAACAGGTCCATAAATGTGTGTTTACATTGTTGAAGTGTGCTTGTGTTGCATTCTAAGTGTTCTGTCTGATTTCATTAAAGCTGACCTCCAATACAACCGTAGCCTATTTGGCAAAAGGTTGCCACTGTGCTTAGTCTTGGGGCACTGAGTGGACAGAGAGGACCATTGTGAGTTCCCCTGCTTCTTGGAAAAGACCCTTGAGCCATGACAAACAGGATTTCCTCTTATTTCAGGCTTTAGTCTTCCCATGTCCTTCTTCTAGGGGATTTATGAAGAAGCTACTTACAGCTCTGTAACGTCACATACATTCAGCAGCAGGTTTGATGAGGTTTTATAAGTACAATTATTATTGTCTGCTGACTGACCAGTTTGAGTTTTTATTAGAAATTCCATCATTCACATTTTTCACAGCAGACATTTTGACTTGTCATAGCATGAAAAGCACAGGTGGAATTAATGACGAGCTATTATTAAGGTAATCAGCTCTACCTGCACCTTTCCAGCTATGACACATGTCTGCTGTGTAAAAGGCCTCAACCACAAAAAAAAACTAAATGTCTACCTTTATATTTACTCAGAATTAGTTCTTAAATGATCAGCTGATTGCCAAACCAAATTACAATTTGGCCAAAATCAAGACTTTGTCAGTGTCGATGTGCTTCATGTTACATTTCTACATTAACTGATAATCAACACCAACGTTTGCAGGTGTGCTAGGCAGCACCATTACCACACACTACTACATTAACATGGGCAAGTTAATAATCAGAAGTATTTAAACTTGCTCTAATCAATATTTTTTTTCACCTGACTCTGCAGTCCCCCTCAGCTCTACGGAGTATCCTTCCGTCTTTCAGCTCATTGTTTTGGTTTTACAGCCCCAGCCTTCTGCTTCACTCTCACCGTGCCCTTTTTTTACCGCAGCAGGCAGCTGTTTCCAGCAAAAAATTGCTACTGTACGATACAATAATAATACAGTAATTCTGAACTTTGTTGTTGTGTATTTCTCTGTTCCCTTTGTTTTGAGCTTCCTGCCCTTCATCCATCCACCCTCCATTCATAGATCAACCCACACAGGCATCCAGTGACTGCTCAGAGACCACGTCACCTCAGAGAAAGGTATGCAGACTCGGAAACACAAGCCTACACTCTGATCAGCAGTGATTAACCACCCCCTGCTGTGTCCTTGAACAATATACCTCTGTTGTATCCTACGATGATTGATGGAGACTTTTGTGATTGGGTCAATACCACACTGCTGAAGTGATCAGGCATCTGGCAGCAAAACAATGCATAGGATCTGGGACTGCAGGAATGCATTGTGTGAGAACCTGTACTGTTATAAAGCCTCCCCGGCCTGCTCCATGTGGTCCCATCACACTCAGACAAACAGCCTTAATTTCCTTGTTCTAAATGTCAAGAAGGTAATGCTTTCCAAATATTTTCCACAAAACTCTCTGAACAAAAGCACTTGATTGACAGCTCTCTTTTTTATTTTTCAAACTGATAGCATCTTTTTATTGTTTTCACACAAATTATAAACAAAACAATAGCAATGTAAGTATGCAATATTGACAAAATATTCTGTCTAGAAAGAAATGAAAACATAGATTGAAAATAAACTGATATCACTGATATTTGTGGTTTCTTCTTGAAAGAAAAAGTGATTAACTGCACCTCTAACCCCATACACAAAATGCCAAAACTGTCCGACCTACCACATAGAAAAAATCAGATATGACTCAACATTAACATAAATATTTCCTCTACAAATTATGGACAAAATGTCACAATATAAGATTATGGAAATGCTGATATGCTAAAATCAGAGTGTGTGGTGCCAGCGAAACTGTACAAACTACTCTCATAAAGGTTCATATTTCTTCATAATGGGTGTTTTTCTTTACTTATGTCAAATCATAAAGTGAACATGTTGAATATCATTTAGCGGGCTGTTTGTGCAGGGTGCAGTATCCCAGTCGAGTAGATTGTGCCTCGGATGTTGTTGGCTTTGGTGTGGCTCGGGGGAATTCCTGCATCCATTTTTTTCCTCTCAGCAAGCTCTTCTTCTGTTACTTGTAATATTCTCTGTGCTGGAATTTCCTCCTCCCTTTATGTGCTAATTTATCTTTCTCTCGCTTTTCCTCTTGTGTAATGTCTATGGTAAACTAATTTCCGCTCGCCCTGCAAACAGCTCTGGACCCGCGGTCATCATTACAGGTTATTACAGCCATTTGTTTCACCTTCACTTTCACGTCAGGCAAAGTTGATCATGTTTCTGCCTTATTTGCTGCACAAACAATCTGATGTAACTTACTGTAACTCGTGAGTGATGATCAGCTGCTGTGGAGAAACTAAGTGGCACCTTGAAAAGAAATCACGTGGCTATCTCACAGTGTGACCAAGACTTTGCCCTCAGGTTTCTTGCAGTATTTAGTTTGTTCAGCCACAACTGTCGCTACTCATGCCAGCTACTCATTTCTTCTTCTGTTTATTACGAACAAACTGCTGTTGCTGCTGCCAGAAATGTAAAGAACATCATTAAAGGTACACCTGAAGATTTCTCTCGTGTAAAATATGTAAAAGCTTCAACGAACTAGATGCTAGTGATTGTTTCACAGCTATAATCAACATAGAATCTGGAGGAAATGGGGAAATAATGAATTTAATCATATGTCTCACCCAGTGATATGGGCTCAGATTTTCTCCAGACATTGTCCCAGCTGCATGATTGAGATGAAACTTCACACACATGCTGATGATCAAAACAGACATTCACTAATATACAAAATGTTGAGGATTTTAAGTTCTGAGTAATGTCTTACATTAAACTTCCAGGCTGGGAAATGTAATGTTATTGTAATCTGTTCATGGCAATCTCTTCTCACACCCACTCAGGCAGGTGCTGGTAACTAAACCCCCCCCTCAGGAGCCCAGTTACAATAGAGCGTGATCAGACTCCTGAACCCCAGCTGCTGTGCTCCACTGCTCACATCATCCACTGTGATCCACATCTCCCTGTTACTGACAAATTCAAGTTTCGGTTCAAAATGAAATCACCTCTTACCTCCAGCCACACAGGTAGTTTTGGTCTTCTTTGTCCAGAGTTTGAGAATATTAATTAATTTCTTGTTCCACCCCAAAACAATGGAGGTGAATGGAATTGAATCTGTTTTGCTAACAGAACTGAAAAATTATATTTACATTTTTTTCCTGTAAACTCTGGATAATCACAGGGAACTGTAAGGTCTGTGGATTATCTTTGGAACAAAGGGAAGGGGAAACTGTTTGTGTAATGAGATGTTGCTTTTGAGTTATTTAGTTGGTATTGCCATCTCTATAAAGACACTTGCCAGTCAATCCACCATTTTGGTTCAGACTGAAATATCTCCAAAACTGTTGATATTCATAAAAAAAAAGAAATCCTGTCAAGAAGGAGATGACCAAACACCTACAAAACTAAGGACATTCGCGTCAGCCTCAGCTGTAGTTTGTGTTTAGTGCCAATCAGGAAATGCTACCATGCTAACATGCTAAGTGGGTGAACTTAGGTGGTAAACATTTTAAACAGTGTCACTTCCAAATCGTCCCAAAACCCGATTTGTTCTGTGCTTTTTTTTTTTTTCTTGAATGCAGAAATTTAAAGCTGAGGTCAAACTTCAAGTTGATAAGTGGAACATATCTTTAAAAATACATATTGATAAAATATGTTTAGTGTGACATTTACAATACTACCAAAATCTAATGGTCCCCTTAAATTTGATTAAAAAAGTTAAAATTATTCATAATACATTAATATATACTAGGTTTTTCATAATTGAATTTATATAATATAATAATATAATATACTTACTTAATATAATATATTAAGCTATGCAAGCGTTTTCTCAGTTTTTTTTTGTTAATGTCAATGTTAGCTCCACATAATAATTTCATAACTAGTAAAACCAAAGATAAAATTGTTGATTGATTACAGTTCCTTATCAAATAAATACATATTAAACATATATTCAATTCAATTTTATTTATATAGCGCCATATCATAACAAAGTTATCTCAGGGCACTCAATCACATGGAGCCGGTCGAGACCAACTTCCACACACACAAAGACCCAACGTTCCCA
>JAVQJD010084928.1:0-30276 GCA_036023655.1 Nannoperca australis | reverse complement strand
CGTCCAGACTCCCTGGTGACCAAACTGATCAGCTTGTATTAAGGTCTCTCTCACACACACACACACACACACACACACACACACACACACACACACACACACACACACACACACACACACAAAGCAATTGCGAGACAGCAAGGCAGGTCACACTAGGCAGGCACAGTCTCACACACACACACACACACACACACACACACACAGGCAAAGACATGACTTGCATGCACATGCGCAGACTGACAGACAGAGAAGACACACACTCACACACACATGCAAGTGCTAGCGTGACTTGCATGCACGAAGAGAGAAAGACAAAATCACGCAGCACATTTGGACGGAGCAGCAGGAGGCCCTCAGATGGTGCAAACCTAAATGAGACATAAATCATTTTCTCCACGAGGAAATTACAAATCCAAACAGCAGCATGTTTCACCTCAAACAGGAAAGAGTTGTGCTTCGACGCTGACGCTCCTCTGCCTCGACAGACTGTAGCGCCCCCTGCTGTACTGCTGTATTGTAGCGTGACACTATCAGGTGTTGCACCCAGAGAGAAAGGAGGAGATCAAGTAACATGGGGCTCTTTGAAGACTTCTGAAATGTCTTCTGCCATCATCCCTGTGTGTCCTCCGTTCCTCCACTTAATGCTCTTTACCACCAGATACTACCTCTTCTTCCCCACGTTCTCCTCTGCCGCTCTTCTTTGACCTCTTATTTCCGCCGCTTTCTATTTTATAGCCCATTTTAACAATTTGTGGAGGCCAAAAAATTATTATTGCAGGTGTTGAAGTCACACTTTGTGCACTCTTCAGACTCTTTGTAGCACGACAGGTGCACGCTACTGCAGCTTTGTTTTATTTTAACATATTCACATGATTTTCTGGTGTTAGTGCTACTGCTCAGGTGGAAATAGGTCCATAAGCTAAATTAAAGTCCTTAAGGATGCACACTTTAGGTTGTATCAGCGCAGGTCGGTAGCAGAGGTCGATGTAGTTACTGTGGAGGGTGAGGAGAAAAAGTGTAAAAAGCTCTTCGATTTGCTAACAGTGTGTGGACAGACAGCCGCAGAGTCCACCAGGGCTTAAGACTGTCTCACTGCAGTATTAGCAAGCGCTTACGGGCTCTGGCATGAACTTCTGGAGACTTCCCCAAGGATTTCTTTAGCAAGTCTGCAACTCTGTAGACTTTTCCGGGTGAATAGCCCATAATTCATTGCAACGGTGACATCAGTAAATGAGGACACTGGGGAGGCTTCCAAGAAACTAAAGTGAACTTAAAACCACAACTATAAATAACCTTATTTGACTATTTTAGTGGTCTGGTGTAAATGATTGTGTATCTTCAGACACATATGTTCATCATATCATTTTCAAATCTGTTCTTATATGTGCAGACTTTTTGTCACTGTATCCAGTACAACGTTTGATCAAAGACAAAAGACATATTGAGACAACTAACTCCATGTTGGATTGAGTGCAAGGGATTGTGTAGTAGCCTCAGTATATTCATCTTAATTAAGGGTGCTTGTTTTTAACTGATCCTATTGCATTTGTCCTTCTGGGATCAGTTCATTTGGGCTGGTGTGAAAGCTGTCAGTTTAACTCTTAACAGCTGCATCAAGACCAGTTTAAAATGTCTCTGATGTGCTTTGTTTATGATGTGAAAGTAAAGCAGACTAATCACTGGATTCTGTGGTAGTAGATGTGTGATTTTAGCATTAATTCAAAGGCTAAACTACTATTTAATCTGCTGATGGAACCTGTTCAGGCAGAGATCTGTATAAGAAACCTCTCCATTATACAAGATCATTTGGAAATCATTATGATGCAGGATGACCAAAACTGCTCAGTGAGTGAGTCATGTGTCAGTCCATATGACTTCTTGGTTTGTTTGTAATAAGTCAGTGTGAACGTGACGCAGAGAAGAACTCGGTCCCGACCAAATGAACCAAACTACAATCGTGAAAGTGAACAAGGCATGTTGTCTCCTCAGCAGGTGATTTTAAAAGATTCGCTTATTAGCTCAGTATTCAGCACTACCCAGTTTAATAAAGCAAAACAGGCTATCACCATTTCAATTTCTGTCTTTATTGACTTCCATGTAGCCTATGTTCACACTGACCACAGCAAAAATGACAAAGTTTCACAGTCTCAGTGCTAAATGGGTGTTCTAATGACACGTTTATTTACAATCATCTCAGTCTGGGCATGATACACAGTTTGTTCACTACACTTCTGTAAGAAGACCAACGGGCTTTCACTTTGAAAGAAGAAAATGTTCCAACTTTGTGAACACCTCTAAGTTTCATTTAACACACTCGCACAGTAAACGTCCTAAATGTTCAAATGAGGTAAAACACATTTCACTATACAATCATGTACGACACAACCATCACACATATAAAGAGTTTTTGAAACATAAATTAATTAGAGTTATTACAGCTTTATTTAAAAAAGCAATGTGTAGGTCTTCATCACATAACTCTACAAAGCATTTCTGTTTCAATCAAAATATTTGAGCAAAAGGTGAAACTTAAAAAATCTGGTAAACATTTAAATCTCATAGAAAATGCACAAAATAAAAATAATGTTAAAAAGAAAATCTAATTGTAACTGAGCTTTTATTTATTTTCCTTCCCTGTTGTTCTTGACTTAATGTAGATTTTAGCTCAAAAGTCCTTTACTTTAAGTTCCGCTAAGGTCGTTCAAAAGAGGACCAAACATAACTTTGGTCACATCGCTGTGTAATTGTCCTGTTTCCAATAATTAACACCATAAAATCTATTATTCTGTGACGAGGCTTACTTCACGATACCCTTTACTTGTTTTCAACATACTTTGCTCAAGAGGACAAAATAGAGACTTTGTCAGCTACTTTGATTTTATCAGATGAGTCGGCCGTCACAACCTGAGTAAAGTGTTCTAGCAAGACTGGCACTGTGGTGGATTCTTAAGGCTTCTGGTGTGTAGCATAGTTAGCAAGGTGAGCATGGTTAGCATGCTAAAGATAGCTTTCCTTCACCTGATGACCTGTCAAGGATATGAGAGGAACTAATGAGTCTGGGGTGTGTGTGTGTGTGTGTGTGTGTGTGTAGCCTCCACATGTAAATCTGACTAGTTTTTGAGATTTTGTTTCCATTTTTTTATGGAAAAATGTTTAATTTCCTTCCAGTGTATATCTGTGTCTATAACATATGTGTGTATTATATTTAAATTACATTACAGTTGTACTGTATTATATTTCCATCTCGTCCAAATATCCCTTCATTTCTTGATGTACATGATGTGACATTGTGGTTAGCATGGATTTTTTCTGTAGCGTTATTTTCTGTTGTGTGAAGCTTGTAGGTGCATTTGCATGTGTGTGAATGTCCGTAAGACATCACGTCTGCCCTCAGTCCCTCAGTGTAATGATGACATTATCGTCCTGTCCTTTCCACAGCATCTCGCCTTCAAAATCTAGCATCTTGTGTTTGCGGCAGCGCAGCAGGATGCCCACCACTTTGTCTGAGATCTTCACGTAGCGGTCGAAGAGCCGTCCGAAGCTAATGACGGTCCTGCCCTCTTTGTCCTTAAAGCCCATGTCTCTGATAATCCACACCAGCTCCTCCATCTCCCTGTGGATGTGTTTCTGGGCCCTGTCGCCCCTCTCTGCCGTCTTGGAGCCGTCTTTGGGTCGCCCGTAGCCGGAGTCGCCCCTGTGGAGGCGCTGGGCCATGGCGTACTCATGGTCAAACTCCTCGCTGAAGGGGTTCAGCTTCTGGCCCTCGATGTGCTGCTTGGACCACTGCTGCCAGCGGCTTTTAATGTCATTTGTAGTGGCAATCTTAATCTGGAGACAATCGATAGGGGGAGGGGGGGTTAACATCAGAGTTTAAAGAGCATCTGATATTTTTCATACAAACAAATGAACAAAGCGATACACCTGATGTAAATTAGCGCCTCAGTGGTTTCCGTTTATTAGTCACGGTGAGAACTACTTATCCTGTGAAAGCAGGTGTATATTGTGGCTCTGGAGGAGCTTCGTAAAGTTATTTTAGCTTGTGCTTTGAAACCACAAATGTTTAACAGAAAAACTGCACTGTGGACTCATGAAGGAATGAGCTGGGTAATTAGGAAGTCAGGACTTTACTGAAGCTTTTATCACCTTTTTATAAACATTAGGACCACATTTCCCATAACTCCTGCTGTTTCCTGTCTTCAAGAAGTTGTTGCTCTTTGCTGTTATTTTTGTCAGATCTGCTGAACAATCTGCATTGACCCCTCTGCCTATATATTCATGTTGATTAATGACCACTGATCTTTAAATAAACTCCCCTCCACATGGTGTAATTGATCCCCATCTTGGCCTTTGCTTTGCACCCAGACACTAATGGAAACACTAAATGCATGCTCATATTAACCAGCATGAACAAACTATATTTTTTATATATTTTACAACTTTGAGCATCCAGTAAAGTGGTTCTAAAAACTAAACATGGGGTTTGGGGGTTCTGTGATTGTGCTTCAGTTTTTGGTTTGACTTTATTTTGTTACTAACTCATTTTAACCTCCTCCTCTGCATCTTGTCATCTCTCCTTTGTCCTTCCTATCTCATTTTCTTTTGTTTTCCTTTCATACTCTCCTCTCTTTTGTTTCCATGCCCTCATTCATTAAAATCGTCCCAACCTCCTTCTCCTCCTCCCTTCCCCTCTCCCTCCTTCACCCCCCCTCTGTATTTTCCTCAGCTTGCCAGGCCTTCAGATCAGTGTCACCATATCTCTTTGGTATTTGCTCTATGAAAAGTGAAGACTTGTCACAGAGGGAACTTCCATGAAACTCTAAACCCTTAAAGCGATGATGCTACTGATGCTCTTTTTTTCCTATTTTGTATTTTGCCTCCATCTTTGTTTCTCCGCATTTGTTGTTTGCTGTTTCAGCTCTGCACTCGCCAGAGATCAGCTGTCAATCAAACAGTGTGGTGGATAAGTAACATATATTTAAGTTTTGTACAATTCTCAGGTATCTGTATGCAACAGTACATTTATCAGGTCCAAATAGCTCAATACAAATGTCTTTACTCATATTCTCACTTCTTACTTTTGAATGATTTCAGAATGATTCTTGTCTCAGTGTCTGTCTCTCATGTTACCTCTCACTCTCTCCATGTCCTTCCCTGCCCTCTCCCCTTTCACCCTGTTTTCCCCTCCCTGGCTGTTCCACCCGAAGGTCAGGTTGGAGAACATGTTGCAGAGCACGACTAGATTTATTTACATATATTCCATTGCGCCACGGTCCAGCTTGTGTTTTTATAACTTGGACCTCAACACGTCAAGGGGGCTCCTTTACCTTTTATAGGAGATTTAAGTGTTAGAGTGATGCAACTGTTTTGCTGTTAGGTGTCTATGAGGGACTTGGATTTCTTCAGGTGACATCGAGGGGACTTCTGCTTCGACTTGTTTATGCATGCTGTGTGACTGTGTGGGAATATTTATGCTGTTTGTCCTCCACTGTGTTTGATTCAGAGAAGTGTCTGGTGTGTGATCCACTGTCTCATACTTGGAAACAATGTAAAGGTCAATCATAAAAGGTTTGACTTTTGTAACTCTGCACATATTAGCTCTTTTATTAGGCTGTCACCAAAATGCACAAAGGAACAATTCTCTCCTGACCTCTATCACAAAATACAATGTTTGGATGTCAGCCAGGGATTTTAAAGTGTGCTCACTTGGCCTTTCCTGTACTTTTGAAGGAGAAATTACAGATCGTGCCTCCTTGCAGCTTTCCGCTCTCTGTATTCTTGTAGTTATCTGGATATTTGGAAAAGACATTCTTTATGGAGATTGAGTTAAATCTACAAGAGGTATTAGCTTGATGCTGAGAAAAATGTGTCATACTACCAAAACATGCAAAAACTATCTTAATTCCATCGGTGCCATATTTTTTGATACAAATAACCAGAACTTGCTGATAAATCTGTGAATGAAGGAATGGAAAATATTAACCACACATGAGTATCATGCCCAAGCCAGCTAGTTATAATGATAGCTAACAATTATATTTGTTGTTCCCCATACCACTTTCCAGCAACTGTGAATGTGTTATACCAACTAAAATCTATTTTACGAATCTAGCAGCCACAGGACTATTATTTACTATTACTATTGTTATTATGAATTATTATATTCATCTGGAGTCGTGTTTCTGGCTACGTGACAAACGTTAGGTTAATATTCACTCTCCTTTTAGCTCCTGATGTTCTTATGTTCTCCATGTTCACCAGCTAGCTGCTGATTTGGTATTGAGCAGGTACGTTTGGTTGATCGAAGGTTGATAAGAGCGCTCAGACCGAACCAAACTGAAGTTGCTGTAAAACCAAAACAATAAGATAAAAGAGGCTAAAAAGCTCCACAAAGCTGAGACGTTTATCTGTGGGTCCATCACTGCAGGTGACACCTTCCACATTAGACACAGTTGTTAAAATATTCAAATAATAAATATCTAGATTAACTTAATATTATCATGTTGAGACTATTTTCCGTCCATGTCTAACCTGTGATGACGCCCCTACCTTGGGCCTGTGGGTGTGTTTCTGCAGCTGGATGTCACCCTGCTCAGTTTTGCTTTCGCTGTTGTCGCTGAGCCCGGCCTCCTCTCCCAGCCCGCTGTCCTCCGTGTCAACACTGCTGCTCCTGGACCCGAGCTTCTTCTCCTGGAGCATCAGCTTCCTGTCCTGGATGACCCCCGCTCCTGCACTCTGTAGTGCCCTCATCTGGCGCCGCCGTGTCGGCGACTCGTTGCCCAGGAACGGCTTGCTCTCCGTGGGACCAGACTCCATCTTGCCTCGGATGGCGTTGACCACATCGCTACTGCTGCACTCGCTGCGTTTCGGCTGGACTGTCTTGGTCACAGCACAGGTCCGGATCTTACTCCCACTGGTGTCAGTGGCGTCAGCCGCGATTACGCGCGGGGTAACGGTAAGTTTGACTACGTGGTCTCGCTCTTTTAAGTCATCATCTTCAATGGACGAGGGCATCCAGCCGCTCGGGATGGCGTCCTGCTTGCCCGTGTGTTCATTGGCCCAGCCCTGCCAGTTCTTGGTCAAGCTGGCCACCATAGCAGCGCATTTTATCTTCCTTACCGCCCGTTTGAAAGCCTGAGGCTCCTGAGGTGAAACTGTGGTGGTCCCACCGCTACTCATGGTGACAGGATACCAGAAGAGATGTTTCCTACAAATTGGTATATTTCTTTCCTGATGTTATAGAAATACTACTACTACTCTGCTGTTGGAAAATTCCAATAAGACCTTGCAGAATGTGTTTTCCGAGATCCTGGAGTGAATTCCTGCAGAGTTTCCAAAAATGAGAGGTCAGCTCAATGCTTAAAGGCTTTGTATTTGTCAAAGTCTGAACCGCTTTATCTCTGAAGAAATATTCAGCTTCTTTTGGTTCCAGATTCCGACACAAATCACACTTTTGATGAATAAACTTTTCCGATGATCAGGACAAAAGTCTGTTCTTCTCAGCCTTTATAGCCGGGATGGATCTTCACAGAAGCATCCGGAGCCTTCAGTCGGTCAGTGGGTGAGCTGCTGGTGTGAAGAGTGAGAGGACTTTGGCTTTAATCCCCTGATGAAGCCCCTCTGGCTCCACACCGGCCTTTAAATAGGGAAGGGTCGTAAAGGAAGTGATGTCCACGTGAGACAGAAAAGTCCAGTCTCAACATTCTTGTTACTCACACAGGTCCATGCACACACACCCACCCACCCACACACACACACACACACACACACACACAGAGTGGAATTTCTCCCATTGGGATCCAGGGAACAGGTGTCCAGTGTTTTTAGCTCTGAGGTTTCTGTCCTCACACACAAGTACACTGAAACACCAGCAGGCCTTCGCTCGGAGTCGGTCTGCTATACATGGAGGGCCAGCGAGTGTGTCTGTGAGTTCATTGTGTATATATGGGGATGTTTTCATTGCTTTGATCACTCCGGTGTGTGTGTGTGTGTGTGTGTGTGTGTGTGTGTGAATTCCTAAATTGTGGGTCACGTACAAACCATGTGGAGTGTGTGTTTGTCTGCATGTCTGTGCATGTGTAGCTGGAACTATTTCAGTCTCTGTGTACATTTTTGAAAATGTCAAATAACTTGTACACCGAATACCAGAAAAAAGAAAAGAAATGCTACAGGAAGTTGACCCTAATAAATGTTTTTTCTCATCTCCCAGGGTTCCTCAAAGTCACTGGTTAATTTTAAATGCCAAAAATGTCTTTGTGCGCTAAACAAAATAGTAGTTCCCAGTAAAAACAATAGAAAATGAAATAAAACACATTTTCTGAATCAAAATCTGCTTTTCATCTTCTAGACACACAGTTCAGTTTCAGCATTAAGTTGTAAAATCCCAGATCTCAGCTGAACATATAAACATCTTATGTTTGACTATTTAATCTATTGGTCTCACTGGAATCAAGTGACAAAACGAGGAAAAACATTTGAACATAAACATCAGTTTAAATGAAGGGAAACTAAGTGGGACTTTACTGCCACCGGACACAAAACGAGCAGGAAGTTAAACACTTAATCTTTCTTTTGACACTTCAAACACAGTTTGTTGCCTATAATCACCACAGGGGGAAAGTGTATTAAAGTTAAACTGCAGACTGAGTGACAGATTGACTTGTGTGATTATTGATTAATTAGCAGTATGCAGTCTTTAGCGTTCATGAAACAGAATTAAACAACAAAAATCTATCTGATCTTTTTGATGAGCCAAAACTCCATGAAATACAATGACAAGATATCCCACTCAGATGTTACTGATTTACTCCATAAAGCAAAGTATAATCATGAATTAGTAAATGTTGAGTGTGATGCTGTTTGGGAGATTTAATAATACGTTTGAGTCCTGTGTGCAGCCAGACAAAGCTGAATGTGTCTTCTGAGTGTCCGCGGACTAAAATAACCAACCGGAGGCCGAGCCATCAGCAGCTCCGGTTTCTGGCATATGCATGTGAGTCTGACTGTGTGTGTGTGTGTGTGTGCTTCAGGTTCCCGGCCTCATGCCAGCAGCTGCCCCACGTGCACACTCCCACCGCCCACTGTGCACGGCAGGTTTGCTCAGAAATAGACATGCCTGGCACTTGAAAGCTATGAGAAAGGTGCGAGCGCGGTGTCTAATGACACGAATATATAGACGCGCCTTAATCAGAGGAAACTTGCTTTTTATATTGCATGTGAACCGTGAGTCACCGGTATATATGATAATAATGTGGTGCACTCCGTGTGTTTCTGCACCTGCAGTGCGGAGCAGGTTCAGTGTTTAGTGTAGTATTGCTTATGGGCACTGAAATTAGGAGTAAAACAGACAAAACTATAAGAAATAGTCATTATAAGAGAGATATTAAATAAATAGTCTTCTCCAGTAAAATAAACAAAGACATGCATTTGCAATAAAATACAGTGTTTCACAAATGTGTACAGGCTCCCGAGGTAAAAAGTAATAAAATGATCCAATTATTAGTGGAAACTGGTACGGTTACACATCTACTGCTCTTATAAGTTGACCCAAGCTCGCTTCGTCTTTGGAAATAGACAGAAAAAGGAACCACTGCCTTGTTTCCAGTGCAAACACAAAAAGTAGAGTTTGTCTCTGGACAAATGCAGGTTTTCTCCCACTTCTCGGTGGTACTTCTTCAGAGTGAACATCATGCAGACGTCTACAAACCACACCCCCAGCTCCGTAAATCATGTCTAATACTTTTACTGTTGAGCTGGAGAGACTAACACTTCCTCAGCATCTGCCTTGGTGATGCTTTATTCTGTGGCTGTTTTTTGCTATTTAAGCTATTTGATTTATTTATGCTTAATAATCTTTGTTGCAATCGATGTGGCATCCATAGCCTTTTATATTTATTGCACTTAATTTATGTTTAATTGTCTGAGTTTTCTCTCCTTTTCTATACTTTATTGATAATCAGTTGCATGCGCAGGCTGCAAAGTGCCCGTCCATAGACAAACGTGCAGTATAGTTGGACATAAGATCCCGGTGGTGCAGTTCACACTCAGGTCCAGCATAATCCACTCCTCCCCTCTCCATCTGTGCCCTCTGAATGCTCCAAATGTCAAATACCCAGCACAGCATTGTGAAACACTTCAATTCAAATGGCAGAAAACATATTTTACAGGAAAATGTTCCAAATCTTTTTTACAATGAAAAGTGTTTTTTTTACCCAGGTTTCCAACAAATCTCACACAGCCAGGCCTCCATCTGGTCAGTCTGATGAAGATGATAATCTGTTGGTTTACAGTAACAACTAACAAGCCAGGAAATGTTATGGCAAGTCTCATCAATCATTCTTTGGAGTTTGCATGAATTGACGTTTTCAGAGATTGATTGGTCCGATGTAATTGGATTTGCTCGACATTAATGACAAAATGTTTAGAGAGAGGGTTTGTGAGCCGGACACAAACGTGCGGCAATCTCTCTCTGCAGACATTGGAATTTCATTGTTAAATCATTTTATCAAAGTCCTAAATGTGACAATGCAACTGAAGCCCAGTGTGAACCCGTACGTCTACAGTCCTGAAAAAGAATCACTTCTGACGGCGCTGATTGCAACACGCAGGATTGATGGTGTCGTTTTCCTGTTTCACTGCTGCAGCACAATAAAAGTCTTTATTTATTGCACCAAAGTAAAACAGTTAATGCAACTTCTTCACTCCTGTCCAACCCTGTGCAGCCCTAATTACCCATCCTCACTTCAGCAGGAAGAGGGTTTTACAGCACACAAACTGTTACTGAGGTTAAGTATCCCAAAGGGGTTTTTCACTCTCAAACATATTTACGCACATGTAACAGTCTCTGTATTCTTGCCGTGCGTGTTTCTGTTGCATGATGGGTATATTTGTGTCTAATTTGAGGATGTCTTTTTTTGTGTCTGCTGACGGCATCGCTGCAGGAAGGCGAGCCAGAAGTGAGATCTCATTACTGGTTGGTTCCTGCGGCCGAGCCAAGCGCCAGTCCTGGCAGAGTGAGAAACACACTGCGACCGCACAGCCTGCGACACACACATACTCGCACACATTTGCACTTCCTTACTTGTGAGTGCCCTCAGAGACATAATGCATTCCCTAACACGTAACCCCATACCTGAATCATCACGGCTACATGGTTAACTGGCTGAGGAAGTGAGGTCACTTTCCAAAAATGTCCAAAACTCTACTTCGTCCTTACAAAATAAAAGTTGTTTTTTCATACACATGCCTACGGAGAGTTCAGGTTAACACACACACATGCACACACACAAATGTGCCGTCCAAGTCTCGCTGTGAGAAGACAGATTGGAGTCAGTGTGAGAAGACAACGTTTCTCTGGCTGCCCACGATGACGATGACATCATTGCGTAGCCGTGGCGATGAACAATGTGTTCTGATCCGTCTCCGGTGAAAAGAGCAACCGTCCCCTGGTCTGGATGCTCTCCAGCCTGGATCAGCAGAGGAAACTGTCACACTGTTACATCTACAGTGCAAATACACACACACACACACACACACACACACACACACACACACAGCCTTGATATATTATACAGTATTTAAAAGCACTTGTAGGATAAAGAACAACTTCATTGTGAGAGACTGAGTTCATCATCCGAGTCATTTAACACTGAAACAAGATTAGCATGGGAGAAACCAGTCCCGTCTGGCTGCGGACCTTTGTTGCATGTTGATCTCCATCTCTCCCTTCACTTCTTGACATCTCTCTACTGTTGGCTGTCTAATAAAATGCCACTAAAATATCTTTGGCAGAAAGTAAACAACTACAGTCCCGTCTGATGACATTTGTGGGAAAAATAAATATGATGTGGCCACGACTTAATAAAGCCTGGGAACGAGACAGTTATAATGCATCGCCACGAGGTTTATTGTTAGTCATCTCCACCGAGGGACTGTGTTCATTGTTGATTACTTGGCCCTGCTGCCATCAGTAGCTTTAGCCACTTTCAGACACAAACAGGTTTGAATTGATTTGGTTTTATTTTTAATCTCGGAATGAATTTAATGACATACTTCAGTCACTTGTGTTGAAGTCACAATAAGGGAAACTTAATTCCCGCAAAATGATTTGATTGATTGACAGCAGCAAGCAGCACCCCACATGTCATAGGAGGTTTCTTTATGGAGGCTGTTTGCAGTTTGGTGGTTGTCAACGGTCCAGACCGACATGTTCTCATCACAGGTCGTTTTGTCACGTTCCCTCAGGTACCCTTTAGGTTGCGGCAACCCGAGAGCGCCTGTATGAGACGCACCGGGGGCACGGCATAGATTTAAAGTGAGCACAGAGAAACTTCCCTCTTCAGCAGATGAATAGTGTCAAACTGTGCACACACATCATTCTGCACAGTGAGGGTCAAAGTTTCATCTTCTGCCATATTTGGGTTCAAACTACCAAAATAGAGACCCTTAGTTGTTCGTACAGGCATGCGGATGTAGGTCTAAGCCTCCTAATGGCTCTTTAAGTATCACAGGAAATAATCTTTAATAATAAATAATAATAATAATAATAATAAGTGTGAACCAGGTAGTGGGTGCACGTGTGAGGTAAAGTAGCTTCTTTCAGTTCATCTGTGGGAATAGGCAACATCTGTATACATATTGTGCCTTTGGTTGCATCATTGGTTTGTAATGTCATTTGTTTTTATGCACATTCTACAAAAGAGACGGGGACATTAGGTTTCAAAGAGGTTTTTTTTGTTGAAACTATTTTCTGTGGCCATTTTAGCAGCAAACACAACTTGTTTATCTCTTCAAAGCTCTCTATTTTTGGTCCCACCTGCAAGTGGCATCAAATGGTGGAAGCAGGACAACTAGCGCATGCTCACTTCTTGGTGTTTGCATTATTTGGAGTTTGGTGGAAGAATTTGAATGCTGCAGCACTCCCGGGTTGTCTTTTAGTGTTTTATTTTTGTTTTTTGCCGTTGTGCTGGAGAGCAGAGGGAGGGGACGGGGAAGTGGGACACCAGCAGATCAGAGCATGAAGCTCCGTTCACAGCTGCACCATCGCCCAGGCAAGAGCCAGCCTGAGACAGAAATAAACCTGACAGGCGTTCTTTAGTTCTGCACCCCTCGCTCTGTTCCCTCTCCACTGTGAATATGACACAGCTGAGTCACACAGCGACGTGTGTGTGACACGGAGAGAGAGTTTGTTAATGTGCCGTTTATTTGTGCATATGTATGTGTGTGTGTGTGAAGCTCTTTCAGGTGTGTGTGTGTGTGTGTGTTCACGCGTGTGTGTCAACTGCAAAACCTAATAGGATCAGTCAACTTCAATCTTATGTCTTGACAATACACCAACGCACCTACGCACGTCTCCTCTGTGAAGAGTGTGTGTGTGAATCTAACACCCTGCAGCTCGTCCTTATTTCCTGCTATACGCTAAGTAAAGCGGATTAAAGCGGTTTACCATCTCGCCATTGTCGTCTCCAATACAATCTAGCCACTGATGTGATTGAACAGACAATACAGACAGTGATTTGTTTGACACATTCATTCAACTGTTATTAAATTCTTCCGTTACATTTACAGCATCAGCACAGTGTACTAATACATTTATTGTACTGTTTTATTCTTTTCCCATCTCTTTTCTTCCTCATTTTGGTCTTTTGTTTTTCCTCTCAGAAGCTGGTACTAAAAAACAAAGAACACGTTAGAATTTCACTTTTTTCACAAATGTGCATTTTCCTGTTTTCAGAGAAACACAAACATGTGCGTGGTAAAGAAAAGTGAAAATTCATTTCTGAAACTTAAATGCCCAAAAGGTACATGGACCCCCCTGTTTCTTTGGGAACAACTCGTCTAGATCTTGAAACATTTCACAGGATAAGTGTGAACTTTGACCTTTTGGTGGCACTAGATGAAATGTCACAGTAATTAGAATCCGTCCTCTGGGGACCATGAACGTCATGAGAATCAGTCTGGACCAGGTGGATCCGACCAGCTAACTTTATCAAAACAAATCAAACTTGGACTTCCTGTCTGGTGAATAAGTTGCAGCTACACACAAACACACACACAAACGCACACATTTGCCGTGACAGGACAACTTTGTTCTCTTGTGAAACTTACTTGTGAAAAAGTATTCCAACAATCATTTCTCTTCCATTTCCTCTCTTTTGTCATCACTCTGTCGCTCCGTCCATTTCTCTCTCCACCTCTTTATTTCTCTCTTGCTGTTGTGATAACCAGGAAAATGAGTCTGCATTCTCATAATGGAGATTAATAAGTGACTTTATCACTTTTCAGCCTCTTTTCTCTGTCATTTCTTCCCGTCTTCTTCTTCCATTTCGATAATCAGCCCAATAAGTGAGAATGTAATGGTGGAAGCTATTTGATGACACAGCATTGTGGCAGACTTGCTGTAAGTGCAGCGGTGCAGTCATATCCAAACCCATTAGATAATGGAGCTAATATTGTGATGGAGCAGATATTGCTCATCTCGACTTTCTTTACACAATGTGGAATTTATAGATTTAATACATTTCCTGCACAGCAGCACTCAGTTTTAATTGGCTAAAAAGCATCAACACTATTTCAATATTATTACAACTATTTAAAACATCTCACCGTTGCATATTCTTTAAAAAGGGAAAGAAATTAGCAAAAAGCAAGAAAGGCTGCTACTGTGTCCTGCCCCTTTCTCTTGAATTGTAATGAGACTGCGTCGTGCAGGACAGATACAAGACAAATGCACAGGGGAGCGTGTGAGCAGTGGCTCCCTGTGTACACTAATACCAGAGATATGCAGATTACATGCATGCCGGATAGAAACAACTAACAAGCTGTGTAATAAATGATCCCATCATTCTGCAACAAGCTCCACTGCACAGAAAATAATATTGCTGCTGTCAAATATGGTTTTAATATATTCATCATGTGCAGCCTCTTCTTCGTTGGTCACCATCGCTCAGTTTTAACGAGGAGCTTATGTCAGAAATGTTCAATTACGTCTTCTGGATCAGTGCTCTTCCTCAGTGTTTGGTGCAGAAAGTGTCCTTTGTCTAACAACTACTGATAAGTGATGTGTTAGTTGTCACATAGATGGAAACATATTGCTGAAGCCTAATGACTGATGTTTCCTCTAGCGCCACCACCAGGTTGACATTTGTGGTTTGTAATGTGAAATATCGCAACAATATTTGGAATGGATCGCCTAAGGATGAATTTTAATAACTTTGGTGATCAAATAACTTTTCTCCTAGCACCTTATTCAGGTGAAATACAGTTGTTACATGTTACGCTAAGATGGTGAACATGGTAAATATTATACCTGCTCAACATTAGCATGTTAGCATTGTTGTTGTGGGCATGCTAGCATGCTGATGTTAGCATTTAGTGAGTACAGCCTCACAGAGCTGCCAACATGGCTGAAGACTTGTTTTAAAGTGCTGGAGTTTCCTGAACTTCATGTACTAATGAATGAAAATACTACAGAATGAGGGAGATGTCAGTCAAACACACTCTGTACACATGGTCATGAGGAGAGGTCTAATCAGGCATCTAATCTTTCGTGCTCAATTTGGATTTATTTCGCAGATCAGATGTTTTTGTTGGGCTGTTCACATTGTTTTTGAAATATCAATATATCTATATATCAAATATCTGGCCAATATCAGATTCCAGTGTGAGCTGGTCACAGTCCTGACAAACACGTCACTCGCAGGACGCTGTTGAACGGAAGTAAACATGGAGGCCACTGATGTCAGCGTTTATGGCTTCATTTATAAGTTGGTGTGAAGTGGAAGCCAGCAGATTCATGAGGAGAAGATAACAAGGAGGAGAAAGAGAGACACATTTTTTTATAAACAAATACATTGAATTTAGTTAGTATTCACAGATTGAGTCCCGCCAGCACAGAATTGTGACAAATGTCCACCTAGAGTCACGTAAAAGTCTCATACGTTCCTAAATTACTTATTCAGATTGAGGTCATTTTGCAAAAACTCATACCTGAATCGGATTTAGGACAACATTATGAAAGTGGCCCAAACCAGAATGAAAAGATCAGATTTCATGTGATTTGTCGTGTTCACGAGTCTCAACATAGGCTAATGTCCTTGTAACTGTCGTGTCCCTGGAAGTGATATTGGTATTAGAGCCCGTCCACCCACACCATCATTGTTCAATCAAATAAACACAAACCCATCCACTGTCTACAGAAAGAAAGCTGCAATGTTCCTCACAGACAAAGACTCCTCTTTGTGTTTTCAAAGGCGAGAAGGTGAGAGTGATTCATAAATAATGTTTTCATTATCACAACATTTGTGCCCGGTTGAAGCTCAGTGATGAATGAATGTGCTAGCAGAGGCGTTGCTCCATGGAGACATACTGCTGGTGTCCGTTAGTTTTCATTGTGTGGTCCTCCTGGCCAATCAGAAACACTGTGTGGTCTCCGCTGTGAGGAGGACACTGATATATTAATTATCCTGGATAACGAGCTGTTCGTGTTTGGACCAACCCAGAGCTCTCTGTGTGTGTGTGTGTGTTTGTGTGTGTGTGTTTGTGTCTGTAAGGTGTGTGTGTGTCTGTGTGTGTGTGTGTGTTTGTGTCTGTAAGGTGTGTGTGTGTGTCTGTGTGTCTGTGTGTTTGTGTCTGTAAGGTGTGTGTGTGTGTGTGTGTGTGTGAGTGTGAGTGTGTTTGTGTGTTTCTGTCTGTAAGGTGTGTCTGTGTGTTTGTGTCTGTAAGGTGTGTGTGTGTGTGTGTGTAAGGTGTGTGTGTGTGTGTGTGTGTATGTGTGTGTGTGTGTGTGTGTGTGTGTGTGTGTGTTTGTGTCTGTAAGGTGTGTGAAAGTACTGTGGTTTTGGGTAGCGTTAGGGAACGCAGGATGTCAGTGAAGGTCCTCACAAGTGTAGATGTAAGTAAAGAATGCGATCTATAAAAACGTATTGACCCCCATGCTGTGTGTGTACAGTGTGTGTACAGTGTGTGTACAGTGTGTGTACAGTGTGTGTACAGTACATCTCTGAGTGTTTGGCTTTGACATTGCCGAAGCACATTAACATTACAAAGAGCCATTTGATGTCTGCGCGTCCTGCTGCTACGCGTCAGAGATGAGCGTCCCTGATTCACAAACACACTCACAGATGTCATTAACCTGCTGCTGGATTGTGTCCATTGTGCACTCGTGGGCCCAATTTTACCACAATATGCAGAAGAAGAAGGGAAACAAACGGACAAACATTATTAGAAAAAATGTTACTTTTTTTACATTTATATCTCACAGGTAGAAACTGTGATGTGTAAGTGTATAACTCCTCCCCCTTCTACAGGAAAGATAATAATACCAATATCGTGCAATATTACTTTTTCTATGTTAATTTATTTCTTTTACTTTTATTTCACTTTTTATTTATTTTTACTCTATTGTTTTTATTCTCATATTATTGTAATGTCGGATCAATCTCTGGTTCAAGAATTTCCTCCAGGATTAATAACGTTATTTCTTATCTTATTAACAAATCAAGTCTAAAATCGCATGTTTACATATGCGCACATCTCACACAGTCCCTCTGAAACTAAATCCAGCAATCTTTCAAACTAAATGACAAAATGATCATAAACTTACGAACTTACTAACAAACAGTTAACAGGCGTGGTCGCTGAGCATTCATCACAATGATCGACCTCTTTCACATTGATTTCACTTTGTTGTTTCATACTTACTGATGGAATATTTATTTCCACAGGCTGAAAATATTGTACTTTCTTCTGATGCACCTGTCCTATATCCTATACTTAAAGTTAGAGAAAGATTATTTTCATTGTGTAAAGGAACAAATTCATTGTTTTACTCTCCTCTTTTGTAGCTCTGATAACAAAGTCATGCTATTTCTGCCTTTGTCAGGAAAATGTAAAAGTAGTTCTACCAATGGCGTCTCATCAGGACTGTCTCACGTTTATGTCGTCACGCATCCAGAAGTCGTTGTGTTGCAAGAAGAAGGTTCACTTCAGGTTCCAGTAAACAAGGAGAAAGCACAAACCATCAGCCCTGAACAGAAATGAAGAAAGGTTTTTAAATTGTAAATGTCTTTCACGCAGATCATTTCATCATATAAATAGAAATATGTACATCAGGTCCCCGAGGGATCAAAGCATCTCTTGCAGAACTTTTACTTGATACATAGATTTCTTTTTCTCCCCCCAAATGCAAGTAACTGCCCTCCAGCTCCAGGCCTTCAATACGAACTCAAATGATCTCCTCTTTCCCTGATATGTGCACCATTTTGCTCAGTTCTCCTTTTCTGTCACTGTCGTGTCATCTTCATCTTCATCGCCTCTTTTCCCCTCTTCTTTCATTTCCCTTTCCTCCTCTCCTTCTCCCTCCTCGGTGGTGCAGGAGATGATGGCAGTCTAGCCTCATGACAGATAGCTATCATTTCTGCCTGCTCTAATTCACATTGCTCCAAATAGCCAGCAGTGGGTCGCAGCCTAAATTGCTGTAGCTCCTTTCTCCATAATGGGTGTCTGTCACAGAAAGCAAACGGACGCAGCGAGTGGGACCAAAGGAACCCAACTTATTCTGGTGCAGGAAACTTTAGTGGCACCACAATGTCGTGTCAAAAACTAATCCAAGAGAAAAGATGTGTAAATGGAAGTGGTTCCGTAATGTAAATGTGAATTTGGAGTATTTTTCCAATTGAAAAGTAGTTAATCCAGCAATCTCAATGAAATTCAAAGCGCACTCGCAGTTAGCCACTTCATGCGTCTTGGTCGGATCAGATGGCTATCCGATATCAAATGCAGTCCCATTGGAATAATAATAATGGGAAAGTTTATTTGTGTAGCACTTATTAAAACCAGCATTACAAAGTGCTTTACAACGGAAACCTGCAAAAAAAAAAGGAAAACAATGGGTACATTAGAAAGACTTGGGTGCAACGTCGTCAAGAATAAAGTATAGTGTAACTCAATAATTAAGAATAAAATAAACCTGAAAATGAAAAGAAAATGATAAGAAACCCTTTTTAAATGAAGTCCTCAAAAGTGACATTGGAAATGATGAATGTAATGTAACCAGGGCGGTGCAGCTCCTGTTTAAAGGGAAGCTGAAAAGTAAACAAGCTTACGAATGAATAAATAAGATAATTGATAGAAGTAATAAACAGTACAGGACTTTACAGAGTCCACTGCACAGACTCAATATTCCTGCATGTTTTTTTTACAAACATCACTTTGCATGATCTGGTGCTGCTGATTGGACGCTCATTATCAAAGGGCAGCATTATTTGTTGCTTTTATTCCCATCTGGGAATGAATAATGAGGAGTGGATGTTAATGCCTCTCGTGTTTCTCCCTGCAGTCCTCTGCGGGCCCCGTCGTCCTCATCTCCTCCCCAGCTCCTGTTTTAAATAGATCCTGTAGAAATAGCTGCAGAGGAAACAAACGGCTCTGACCGAGCTCGCTGAAAGTGTGTGTGTGACTTTGTATTTTTGTGTTTGTGCCAGTGCATACATATTAGTATGTGCATGTGTAAACTCATCTGTGTTTCAGTGTGCTCCATTGACTTTGGCTTCATCCATAATTAAATCCATATAAATCAGTCTATCAGTCACTGCTGTAATGGGAAGAACCGAATGACATTTTAATGACTGGAGGGCTATTCCAGGGTCACACTGACCTAACAGGTACGCACTTTCATCACTCATACTCAACAATGAATTATTCTTCTATACCCTTCCCTCCATATTTCCTCCGACTTTCATCTCTTGACCCTTCCTCTTTTTGTCAGTGTGTATTTTTGGATCCTTGCATGGAATTTAAATCTATAAATCAACAGAAGTCAATGTCCGGCTGAACAGCCCTCAGTCATGGTGTTAACCCGTCCACAGCTCACCTTGTCACTCCCTTGTCACAGTGTGATGATTGGATGATGGTCATGGATTGAAATGAAGATCCAATAAAGCTACTGTGGATTTATTTCTGTTGTCGTGTCTCGTACTAAAATGAAAGGAAAGATGCAATTCATACACAGTTTGGCATTGATTTTTATTTTATAGCTGGAGAAAGAACAGGTGAGCAAGACAGAAAACACGTTTTGTCTCGAACATTTAGCCAGTTTGCAGACCTCTGACTCACAGAGGTGTGTAGGTTATCTTTCTTTGCCACAGCGGTGGCCACAAGTGTGAAAACGTTCATGCAGGTTTTGAAAGCCAACTTTTAGATATATTATGATCATATTGTGGTGCGTAGGAATACGGAGGTTCTACGGTTGGGAAAATGTAGTGCCAAAGGAAAACACTTTCTGACAACAACATAATATTATAGATAGAGAAAAGTCTTAAACTCGTGCACAGCACAATTCCAGCACTTTTTAACACTTTCAAGGTTCAAACTTTTCAGACTCTGGAAGCCTTTATTGTTACTAAAAATGTAAATTGTAAACTATTGTGTAGATAATTTTCAAGAAGTATATTCAAATTCAATAATAGTCCAAACCTTGAAAACATAGCGGTTAAAATTAAGCATTTTCCAAACTTTCAATACTTTGTACAAACCCTGTAAATGGACATAGATCTTTTTAGGTGGACCTTTTCTTGAGTGGCTAAAAGATGTATTGCTGTTGCCTCGTCCACAGCAGCACATTGCTTAACTTCCAAGCCGGTACGGTACTGATTATCTGAGTACCTCCTACAAGCCCACATCAAAAAATCCAAACTAAGCCTTTAAGTTCACCGGTCCTTCTGTGTGGACTGAAAATGACATCAGTGGGTCAGAAACATAACTCAGTGGTGATTGGTATAGATCCAGACAAAACATCACGTCAGGTCGACTAATACAGTGAAACAAATAGAATAATAACACAAAAAACAAGCGTTTACATTCAGGTGGGTTGGTGATGACGCAGACCAGCAGACTTACAGCCGTGAGTGTGTTGATCAGAAACAATGACGTCAGCTGACAAATGCTGGTGTCACAACCATCACACTTGTTGCTGTGTATTTTTAGATGCGGGGGAACCTGCCAAGCGGATGTTGTGGTTGGATGCCGCCATGTTTTGAACATGTTGTTATGTCATTTGTCTGGACTGAAATGTTCTGCCATCAAGCTCTGATGCTTCGCCTTGAATCAGTGTGTATACCGTGTGTTCACATGTAGCTGAGCTCAGACCTATTTGATGGCACACTTTGTTTAGTTATGACTTGAATTTCACTATTACATAATAAAAGATAAAGAGACACTGAGGACACAGCCTGTAAATTACTAAGTAGGCTCACAGTGCATAAACACAGCTGTTTTTCAGGAATGCTTTGCTTTATTCTCAGTTATTCATCCAAACCTGGAGGCTGCCCAGTACAAGTCAGTGAGCAGTGATGTACTTGCTTTAAACTATACGTGTTTGCATGCACATCATGGCAACGCTGTGTATCCTGCACCTCTTCATTGTATTGTTGTGTGTGGACTCACAGACACAGTGTGACGCAGGACGACAACAACAAGGGTAAAACTTCTACAAGCTTCTTCTGCAAACGGGAAAGAGCTTGTCGACAAAAGGTTTTGGAAGTAGTTGTGTCAAGAAGGAAAAATCTGTAATAACAGAACAAAAGCTTGCAGGTAATCACTGCAGCTCACCATCATGCTGTTGTGTGTTGTGCGTTGATTATGCATCCTTGAATACAAGGGTTCTGCTCAAAGCTGGTGGAAACTGGTTGGTTCTCCAGAAAGCACAAAAGTTCCAAGAATCCCGAACAGAACCAGTTCAAGAACCAGAGAGAAACTGGTGAAAAGAGGGCAACAGTATGTGAACAACGCCGCCAAAGAGGCAAAGCTTTTGTCTATGTGTTGGTACAAAGTAACTATATCACAAGCGTTCTTCAGTCTAACCATTCTAGGTATCAAACCGACAACCTTTTAATGGTAAACTCACTTTAACCTCCTGTTACTTCTGCCCTTTGTTGTCAAGTGGGCACTTTTCTGTTTAAAACATTAAAATCCAGCTGTGAGCCAAATAAAGAAATGGGTCTCACTAATTGAGACGCTGTTGATTTGGCCAATCTGATTAAATTGAATGATGACATTGGCAATGGTCCCTGTGCTCCACTCACAGGAAGTGCTGGATCTGTCTCACAAACAGCAGCAGTGACAGCTCCCTCCACGCAGAGCTGGACCACCTCTGTCTGCACAATCTCGTGATTTTCTTGGCACAAAACATCACGGACCAAATGCATTTCTAAAAATGTGTGTGCTGCGTGCACTTTCCTGACACCACATTAAATCATTTCCACCTCGGGGTTCGCCAGAATGAGAAGTTGCTTAGTGAAGCTGCAAGTGACCTGATGTCCTTTAAAAAATATTATAATATTTAATTATGTCGCATCAATCATTTTGTCAGAATAGGTGCCTTTTTTTATTTTTTAATGCGTGTATCTCATTTCAGAAGAAACCTTTCATTCTGACTCTCAGCAGAGTGACACGCTGACAACCTGAGGTTTAGAGTTGCACAGTCACATTTAGTAACCAGGAACATCCTAACAGAGTGCTGCAGGAAGGAGTCCGAAAACCCAGAAATGAGTTTGCATTTTTGCACCTCATCAAGTCACCGGGTCTTTGGTTAGACGCCTGAAATAACATCTGTGTTTAACACAAGCTTAAGAGATGTTCACGTTTTGTTCCACAACGTAAATACGTGAAGTTTGAAGCTTTTATGTCTTAAAAAAGTGTCTAAATGAAACCACAGCAGTTGTCTGGGACTTGAACGTGATCACAGAACACAGAGACTCACTCGTGTGTCTTTACAGCCTCGTCGTGTTAATACTGCAAACTGTTGTGACTCAAACTTTCTGAAAAGGCTTTTATAAAAGAAGTAAGTGAGCAAATTCAAATTACAAGTTTGAAGCTTAGTGGTGGTGACGTTGAAGTCGTGCCCGTGGTGTGGTTTGTAGCCTAACATTAGCTTCTTACTTCTAGCGACTGCATTGATGCTTCAAAAATCATAAAAGTGGTGTGAAGATTATGTTGCTGAACAAAACTTGTAAGTATCATAAACTTTTGTTGTTTTCTTTCTGCAAGAATCCAACATCCAATGGAAAAATACCAAAAAATACCACATACATCATCCCTGCAGCGCTCTATAAGAAAACATGTTGGCAGCGAAAGGGCAAATAATTTTTCCCGTTGTGTGTCGGGGCATATTTCACTTCACATCGGTCGTTAGTCATTTCATGCAAAAAGCAGGATCACTTCACAATGACTCAATATTACCAGGAGCGTAGCACAGCATCCAGGATCCTCTAAGGGCCCCTCCCAGCATCCACAGATAGACCCCCCCACACACACATACATACATTCCTGCGTCCTTGAATATTACAATATGCAGCGTAGACCCTATTCCGTCTTTCACAAGGTAATCACTAAATGCAGTTTTCTTGTCTTAACTGGGTCAGTAAAGACAAACAGTTAAGAACATTACAGTCCGTATAAATGCAGCCCCACAGAGAGATGAGAGTCTGTGAGCAGCAGAGCTGGACTCCTTCAGCTGCTGCTGTCCTCTTCCAGATGGACAACATTCATGTTAATGCGTCAGAATGAGTAATCTTTCTGAAACAATGCAGATGAGCAGTGGTGGCGATGAGGTGCGAATCTACTGTATGTGAGTGTTTAAGTGTGTGTGTGTGTGCAGGATGATTAGCCTGGACAGCTGCAGCCAGCTTAGACTCCTATAAGAATAACTCACCCCCTCCTCTCCTCTTCACACACTCACTGCAAAACACACTGCATGGTCAAAAGTATGTGGACGCCCCCCGTCTACATGCTTTTGTGTTCTTTTGGTTTGGGCTGGAACAAATCCAGAGAAGGGACATCTTAATGCTACAGCATACAATCATATGTTAGACAACAGTGTTATTCCAACCATGTGTCAGCAGTTTAGTGAAGACATGACAGTGTCCCCTGTCCATAAAGAAATGGTTTTCCCAGTTGGGGGTGGAAGAACTTGACAGAACCCATTTGAGATGATCTGGAACACCGACTGGACGCCAGCATCTAGTGTTTCCATTCAATTCCATGAACCAGTGTTCAGTGACACAATATTCCCAAAGAAAATGTGCTTTATTTCATTTAAATCATTGGAATCATTCAGTTTAAAAACCTAGACATGATCTTCACTGAAAATATATATTTGTTTCTCCACTTAAACTTTCCAGCAGCGTTTGTGGCCCAACACTGACCTGCGGTGGACAGTGATGTGATTGCATCTCTCTGGTCTAAATTGAAAATAAAAGTTTTGGTTAAAGGTTCATTTGTAAATTCTTAATAGTTTGATTGTTGGATGTTTTCTCAGATCAGGCAGCCTTCTGAAATAAACCTTTCTGGAAGTTTTTACTCAACATCCACTGTCTGAGAGAACGAGCCGGCAAAGTGACGATCAGATGAAGCAGTCATAGTTTAGTTTGATTTGATTACTTGATATTTCATTTTAATTTCAATATTTCTTTTCTTACTGTGCAATTGAATTAATAACAGTACATTTTAATAATATATATAATATAGTTACTTCTTTTATGGATATATTTTGAAGCTTCAGTCACTGTTTCATCACTTTATGGGTCTGTAGTCTTGACTGTTTCCTCATGAGTTGGATCTCATCGCTCTCAGTCTTGCTCTTCTCCAGCCAACAATACGTGCACGAATCGGTCCGGCCGAAATACACCAAACTCTGTCTTTGTGAAACGTGGCTCTCTGAAGAAGCCTTGGACTAAATGAACGACTTTCCTTAAACTGAACAGCGTCTGATGGATCAAGTGTCAGCTGCGTTCACTGGAGCAGAACGTGTCTGCCTTCAGCTGTGGTCTCTAAAGAACCTGTTGCTACTCCTGTTGAACCTCGTTGCTCGCTCCACAATATTAAAAATATGATACATTCAGTCCTATTTGGTGCCACTGTTCAGCAGCGGTGACTGACTGGTACCATGGAAACATGGCTCGTGGTTCTGTGTGAATGACTTTTCAGGCGTATAATTAGTGAGTCTTTGTTTTTGTGAAGCTGTTTAACCTCCATTAGAGCAAAATCATGTGGCCTGACACTACAGACGTGCCAGATATCACAACACTGGCCAGATGTGATCCGGCTGTTTCCTGCTTTAATCTCCCACAGTGAGTGTTTACATTGACGTTATTTGTGAAAGCTACGATGGCTCTGCAGCTGAATATCCAGCTTCAGAACTGACCTGATGCCAGTTGTTGTCAGTCGTCATATTTCCTGCTCAGCTTTCCTTTAAAGGAAGCGTTGTTGATCCTCCGTCTGCACTTTGGGTTTTTTACATTTGTATCTCAAGCAATTGTTTCGTTCAGGTTTCCTCATCACCATTCACCAACACGTGAAATATGAAACGGACAACACGTCAAAAGTGATCAAATGTGACTTTATTAAGTGAATGTTTACACTGGGCAAAGAAATGAGGCAAGCAAACACAAACAAGGCTAAAACAAGCCTTTTTTTCAATGTTTGGTGAAGGATTTTTTAAAAAGTGTTTACTGTTAACTTACTATTTACACTAGAACTTAAATCCATTAAGAAATCTGTCACAACAAAATGTCATCATACAAAGTTCGAACACATTATAAAGTTTGCATAATTTAGGGCATCTCCATCTTCTTTACATGTTCTCCCTCCTGTTAATGCCAACGTAACTAACAAAACACAAACGTGCAACATAATGCAGTGAATGTGTGAAGAGCCACAGTTACAGTTAATACAGTAAGTGAAACACACTAATCCACTCAGTTGGACTGTCGACCTACAGCAGAGGTCAACTTCTGTCTTCCTGCTCTTGGCCGCCATCTTGTGGCCGGTCTCTCCCACTGTGGATCCTGCGGGAGGTGGAGAGAGAGAGAGAGAGAGACAGAAAGGGGCATTCAATGTTTCTCGTTGGACACAAGAACACACACACACACACAGATAGTGTCTGCTGGTTTCAAAATGAAGTGACATATTAGGGCTGCCAGGTAATAGTCAAGACGTTAGTCGAGTTGTCACAGAAAATATAAAAACCATTGTGGAGCTGCGTGTTGTCGTTAGGGCAGGTCATGGTTGTATTATAAGAACTACTGCTGTCAATCTTCTTCTATAACCCCTACTTAAATTTCATTCCTTATTATTTTTTAATATCCGCATTACAAACTTAGCCCACTATTAATATGTATACCTACACGCTACAGGCCTATGCATTACCAGTTACACAATCTGTCGACTAGAGGGCTTTCCTACATTTGCAATAAGCACTTGGAGTTACCAACAGGTGAAAACTTTCTTGCTACACAAGTCCTGCAAGAAATGAACTAAATGTTCGGCCTCCTGGCTGGTTGTTCGGACACATTTTGAGCATTAGCATCGTTGTGAACTAACGACCAGTCGACTAGAAAGATCTTTGTGGAAAATATGAACCAGAGGTGCACAATAATAACAGGATACTATGCGTGTTTGAGCATCAGTCAGATAGCAGCTTTGTGTCCAGTCTGTAGCAGGGGTCTCTTCCACCACAGAGCTATGCTGCAGCTGAGGGTGGAATGGGTAACACCACTGCTCTGCTCTGCCTCCTCAGCCTGCGCAAACACCCAGTATGAAGCACTGGGCTGAACTGGGAGAAGAGGCGCACACACACACACAGTCTTCAAATGTACACAGACAAAGAAACACAAAAGACTGAATGTAAAATATGTAAACAGACAAAAACAGATACTCTAAACCAGAGCTGCATCAACACATTGTTCTTATTTGCTGTTATTTTATTGTCTTGCATTATACTAAACTGAATATCTTGGGGCTTTGACATGAGCAGTTAATGTGGTGGATAAACACAAAAACATGGAAAATGCAGTTCCACTGTCCTAACATGAAGAAACAGAAATCAGACATTAAAATGAGTTGGAGCTTAATGCTATTAACTAAAAACCTGCAAAGCACATTTCATTTATCATCTTATTAAACTTTCCATTACAGTAACATACGAGCATCGGCATAAATCTAACTATCAAAAGAGAAAGATTAGACTTCGTGCATGGTGATAACAATGTAATTAGCATTATTAGTTAGCATTATGCCGTATCACTGTCTGAATGTCGTATTTTAGTGGCTAACACTTGAACCTGAACGCAACACCGTTGCGCAACACGCAATAGCCCGGCTGTACATTTCACACTGCGTGCTAACCTGACAGCTTCACAGTGGCTCGAAATAACACAATAGACTGTAAATAAGGCCTCTAATCTCAGACGAAATAAAAATGAGTCTCAACTGGCAAAAAACTAAAGAAAAGAACGATAAAGTTTGGGGTTAAATGAGCACGTACCACTGAACAGTAGGTTAGGACTGCAGCATTGAGACGTGGAGGATGGAAAGGTCTGGAAAGAGAGAGCAGATGCGTAATCCTGTTCATTTTCACGTAGCGGGTTGCCAGGTTTGCAGTTTATTCTCGGGCACGCAAATTCAGATAATGAAAAGTACCAATGCAGCAATATAAAAATAATTAAGTAAAGTACTGCATTCAAACTACAACTCATGTAAAAGTACAGAATTATTATCAAGTAAAATGACTCGTTATGCAGAAAACTGGTCCATGTGAGGGAATCTATTACATTATCAGTTAATACTGATGCATCAATGTGTAAGTAGCATTTTATTGTTGTGAGATAGTTTAATATATAGCAATGTGTTGTATTCTTTTTTACTACAGCTGTCAGATAAATGTAGTACAATATTTCCCTGTGAAATTTAGGGGAGTATAGCATAGAAATAGCCAAGCAAAGTATAAGTACCTCAAAACACAGTAGTTGTACATGTGCGTAGTTTCTTTTCACCACTATAGTGTGAGTACTGTTGTTTTCTGCTACTACTACACTTTGTACATGTAGTAATACTAGATCTGGCAGTACTTTCATTAAAGCAGACATCACATTCACATGAAACAAGTCAAATCAAAAAGACACAAGGAATCAAATCATATTAGAACACGTGATTTATAATGACAAACACAAAAATGTATTCATTATTTGCATGTCTAAAGTCGTCATTTTGGTAGAAAGCAAGTAACACAGCATGAAGGAAAGAATATGCCTTAAACTTCGGAATTAATTCGATTTTTCAGCAGATACAGTTTGGAGAAACTGCAATAACAGAAAGTGACAGAAAACCTTTCTTTATTTGATCTAATTATGTGACTTGTGTTTACTGTTTACATACTTCATTTATTAGCATATTGCTCTCAACACATGTACACGGGTGTTGGACACACTAAACATAACCGAACACATACTGTTCACTACACTAAACATCCGCTAGGTCAACACAGGAGAAATTACATGCAAACAACAGTGCAGTGGAAACGGGTGTTTTCCGTGGAACTGGCAACCCCCGTACCGGTCACACTACGGCACGCAGACTCAAACCCCATGGCGGACGAAGTTGAGCAGGTTGGAGCATCTGCGTTAAATTGCAGTGTTATTCTCTAACACAGCGTGCATGTTGTTATGCTGAAAGAAGGACAGCGGTCGCTTTTACTCGTGTAGTTGTTTTAAATGGCTCATGGCGTTACTTTGTTTGTGTTTGTTCTGTTAACAACGCGGAGCGGCCTGTCAAACTAGCTAGCTAAATTAGCCTGTTAGCATGTAATGCTACAGTCAAAACGACAACTCGCTGTTTAGTTGTGCGGTCAGAGTTCAGCTTCACGTTGAATTTAGTGCAATAAAGGTTGAACCTGTTAGATATAAGAATGCACAAAGCTATCAGCGTTGACCAGTTTTCTTTTAGTTTATTGTGTGGGGTAACGGATACTAGCTAAACCACTTGGGCTCAAAGATAAAGTGCAGGAAAGACAGCGGGGTCTTTAGTGAAGAGAACAACACGGTCTTATTGATTTCTCTCCTGCTCATCTCTTTTCGGCCCAAGTATTGGGTCGGTTTGGAGGAGAAAGGTCTGATTTAGCCTAAATTTATTGTAAGAAGTGAACTGAGCTTTGCTCTAAATTTCCGCTGCGTGGTGTTTCAACTTGATGAACATGAACTGTCTCGCATTAGAAACTGTGCTTCTCCCATCATCACATCTTGTGTGCTGGCTGCTCAATTTACTCTTTGATTAAGTTCAAGTGTGCAAACAGTTATGTGCAAGCATTTCACCAGCTACAGCCCCAAGTTGTGCCTCATTAACTATCATCATCTCAGAGTCAGAGTTAAGAATATTAGAAAAGAAATCCCTTGTGATCTCTGCAAAGGATTTCCAAAATCCCCAATGACTCCTCTAACGACCTGGATTTTAAAAACTCACTATCACCATCACGGTTCCAGGTGACTGAGGATTTTGGAAATTACATTACATTACACTCCCAGTTTAAAATACCTTTAAACAGCTGGGAGTGCTGCTTAACCTCCTTCTGGGATTAACACAGATGCTCAGAGATCTGCCCTTCAGCTCAACGGATACTTACAGCAAATGTGTTTGTGGTTAGAGAGATGGAGGAAGGGAGACGGCTCGTGGACCCTCCAGTCACGTTTAGTTTGACCTTTTTAAAGTTGTTGAAGTCTGTATGTGTCATACGTCTAACTAGCACCCTTGATTTGCTGCAGCAACCAACTACCAACACAGTTGAGGAGCCACTGGATCTGATCAGACTCAGTCTAGATGAGAGGATCTACGTGAAGATGAGGAACGACCGGGAGCTCCGCGGCCGACTGCATGTAAGCTGCTCACTAGTCTCTGTGTGTGGATGTGGGTTGGGTTTCTATGTTGTAGAGTAGCTGGCCAGACACTGAGGGCAGTCAGCGTGTCCCGCAGGGGATTCCTATTCCTGAATATGCACGTTGGTCACTTATGGTGCATTTTCTTCTGCCAGTTCACATTTTGTGGTTGTTTGTTTGTCGAAGGCCTACGATCAGCACCTGAACATGATCCTGGGCGACGTGGAGGAGACGGTGACGACGGTGGAGATTGACGAGGAGACTTATGAAGAACTCTACAAGGTACCGTGTGGATTTCTCACAGCCTCATTTCTGGAGGTCTTGGCTTCTAAAGACCTCTGGACATGCTGGGCTGCCCAGAATAATGCAGCTTTAACATGATACTTTAGCAGCATCTGTCCACTTTTTAGACAGTAATAGCATATATTATACAAAATACTATGAGGGTTTTCACACTGCACTTAAATCAGAATCAGAATCAGAAATACTTTATTAATCCCTGAAGGGAAATTGCTTTTTGATACAGTTACAATGCTCGATAAAGTTATTGAAAAAAGAATAATAAACAGTAGAAAATAGA